>CM023484.1:111317445-111411447 GCA_013339685.2 Hyalomma asiaticum
AGATGGCTAGACGCTGTGCGATCACCTGGAAGCGACTGGCAGCCAACGAAATTTGCTTGTGTCTGTTTAAAACATTTTTTGCCAGAAGACTTCTATCACACGTCACGAAAACTCGTCTACGTAAAGACGCTGTCCCTCGAGTTATGGTGAGAGAAACACGATCGAGCTTATATTTTATGTGAAGAAATATTTCAGCTCAATGTCACTGCATGTCAAAGAACTCCAGGTGGTCGAAATTTCCGAACCTCTCCACTATGACATCTCTCATAATCAGAGGTGGTTTTGGAACATTAAACCCCAGGAAACAACAAGAAATATTTCAGCTAAGCACACACTTTCAAATGTGTTTACGTATTTTTTCGAAGTGTGCAAATTCAGCTAATGCAGTGTAGATGCTTTCCGAGATATTAGCAAAGCATTACCTTTTCCCACAGGTGCGGCACGTCATGTACGTGTCAGGTGATCGCAGCGATCAGAGGCGACCTTCGGTTCACAGGTGACACGCACCTCAATCAGCCCCGTCCAAAAGTACACCGTACGCTCAGCGCTAGACGCGCCTTGCCGAGTAGATAACTGAAGATGCCTATCACCACGCGGTTAGCTTTGTATTTCCACTATCTGCTGCTCAACAAAGCTGAGCAGAAACCCTGTGCTGAGTAAAAAAGTGCGGTGCAGAGAAGACGCTACATATGGAACCTATGAAAGAAGCGCAACTCAGCGTCACATGGTATTGCTGGGAAACTTTCCACCACACTGGGTTCTTTAATCACTTGCACTGAAATCGCGCTGTACAGGCCTTTAGCATTTCACGTCCATCGAAGTGCGAAGACCGCCGAAAAAAACCCGCATGCAAATGCTGTAATGAATGCGCTAACCAAAAACCATCGCTTTTTCTGTATGATATGGTCCTTTCTTGTTTATCTTTCTTTTTTGTGTGTGTGCTCATGTGCAAGCGGTGTTCGCCTTCATTCGAAATGGAACTGATGAAATGTGAGCGACAACCTTCATGCATTGTCTGCTCAAGTTTTCTGAGCAGTGGTTCAACAGCACCAGAGGGCGCTACGAGCGCGCAACGTGGACAAATGTATGGCGCATCAGCTCCGCCAACTTTTGGCTGGGGCTGCAGCCAAAATCGTCCTACCGAGGCAAAGCTCGCATCAAGTGATCCGGAACATCGAGAGGAACAACTGGATACCTACTTCGTTCAGGTGGGCTGAGTTCCGCAAATTTATGGCCTTTTTCAGCTGACTACATAGGTGCCGTCGTCAGAGACACCGTTGCCGACACTCAGCTGGGTGAAATCGGCCCTCCGAGGGTAAAATGGCAACTTCCGCGTTCCAGTTACACGGCTACGACCCTGAGGCAATGGCCTGGACCTCGATTCCCACCACTGGTGATGCAACTTCGATAATCCTTCCGCAAATTCGCAGTCAAGCTCTACTTAAACCGGCCTAATGCTGCTTTCAGAACAAGGCCAACAGAACGGCGTCTGGCAATGTACCGGCCACTGTCTCGCCGGCTGGAAACATGAACGCTCCCGCGACGCACACCACAGGATGCAAGGGCAAGGCGTCCACGAAGTGGAAACCACACCCAGTGCTCAAACCCGTGTCCGACGACTACGTTATAGTCATCAAGCCCAGAGAACGTATTTCTCTATACGAGGCCTTCGCGGAAACTCGGCGTACCTTTCACCGCCATCTCGGCGTACCTTGGGCCGGAATGGGCTTGCACCATCTACGTTCTGCCATCTGGAGACCAAAACATCATCATCAGGCACACCCCGGATATCGAGGTGGCCAACAAGCTCATTGGGGACTTGGTAATGAACATTGAGAAGAGACAGGTCCTGCTTCAGGGCTACCTCAGACAAGACGGCGGTAACACATGCCAGGGAGCGATTGTGGTCCGTCACATGGACACCACGGAAACTTCCACACCGAGTGTGTTGGCGTGCCGGCACCATCGTGGAAATCTGAAAATTTGGAACATCCGGCAAGGCACACATCACCTTCACTTGTAAGGAGAAGCCCCGCTACGTGCATTATGACGTGGTCGTCCCAGTGCGAAACTATTATAAAACTATCCCGGGCTGCGGCCAGTGTGGGGTCGTCGGTCACCATGCAGATGCATGTCCAAACATGCAGCCGAACACGTGTGGACTCTGCGGACCTCGCGCTCCGCTAGTGGAGGGGGTGCGGGCCTGCGCCTCACGTCTGTGTTCACCGGTGTTCTGTGTGCAGTGGTGCCCCTGCCACCAACTCTCGCGATTGTGCGGCTAAATTCCGTATGCCCAAGACGGCCGCCCAAAAAGGTGGGAAAAAGAAAAGGGTGCCCAAGAAGAAGAGCCGCCATCCTGGGCTACCCAGTGACCTGCCTCGCCAGGAACCATCCAAAACCGACAAGCCAGCACCACCACCTGGAGGTGGAAACCGATAGTTGACGGCCTCGCCCCCACAGGGCGGTCCGGAGAAACGAACGGCGGAGATTCGCAGCAGGCCCGGGGCCTGGGTCACTGCTGTTGAAAACGGACATCAGGTGAGCGGTTAAGGCGGTGCTGCTGCTTCGTCCCCCTTTCTCACTCCTAGGGCACGTAGTGAGCAAGCTGAGATGGTAGCACTCAAGGCCCAAAAAGAGATGCTGCTTAAGAAAATTACCGCATTGGAATCCAAAATCAATCAGATTCCTCCTTCCCCTTCGATCCCAGCGGAGGAGGTAATGGAGAGTGAGCTCGTGGCGCCAAATGCAGCAACAAGTGCAGAGGCCGCATTCGAATCGCGTTTCGACGGCTGTTTAGGAGCCATATATGCCCAGTTCGCCGCCACTGAAAACCAGATATCAGTAATGCTTACAGCCATGTCGAAATTGCAAGAGACAATCCCACCGATGATTGCCCAACAATTTGCGCACACCCCGTGGAGGCCCGCTGGTCCCTACAAAGATGTATCCGGCCGCTCTCTTAAAACTTCTAGACGAACCACAGAGGCCAAAGATGATGACAGCTGCTCCCTCTCCGGTATCGAGGACCTCTCCCTCCCCACGAGTACTGGCTCCGGAGCAGCGTTACTAGAATACCGCCTCAGACTAACTGACAATGGCGAGCAGACGCTTACCAAAAACCAATCCGGCCACCTCCGTCCAAATTGTCCAGTAGAACTGTCGAGGCTTGCAGTCCCGCACTAAACGGGCGAAACTTCGACTTTTCCTTTGAACTTTCAATTCGCTTCCGGCGGTGGTTGCCCTCCAGGAGCCAGGGAGCGGCGCCACCCTTCCAAACTATGTCACCTTTCAGCAAGACCCCTCTTCCTGCCTCTGTGTGCATAAAAATTATACAGCTAACCTAATCGACTTGGAACTTCACACTCAGTATTCATATGTGATGGTGACGCTCCTTCCGCTCAAGAAACAAGGTCCACCCACTCCATATACTGAAGATATACTGCTCCCCCAGACTAAATGACGTAACCTTCACAGCACTCTTTAACCACGCTCTAAACGACTGCAGGCAAGGACAACCTGATAATTGTGAGTGATTTCAATGCCCACAGTACCCTCTGGGGGTACGTGCATGAAGAGAGGCGGGGGCGCAAGCTAGCGGAACTTGTGTCCACGCTGGGCTTGACTCTCCACACCGACCCTGCATATCCAACACGGATGGGTAACTCCATGACTCTGGATACGTGTCCGGAGCTTACCTTTACCAAAAACATCAGAGACACAGAATGGGACAACACCGAGGAAACACTCGGTAGTGACCACTGCCTTATCAATACCACTGTAAGGACTAAACCATTGACACAATCACACACACAAGCTCGGCTCCCCGATTAGACTAGGTTCCGGAAAACCTACAACAATTGGCCTCTATCCATATCCAAATAGGGTAATTACATTAATCCCTGTTTCTTCGTTTACAAGAAACTCCAGGATGGGATACACACGTGTGCTCAAAGGACATGTAGTTCTTTTTGTTTCGTTCAACATCAGTAGACACATCGCCCACAGTAAAAGGTGCACTGGTCAGGGAAGCTATGGGAGAGGGAAAACAATCAAATGGTATATGTGAGTACTGTACACTACTAGCACTGTGTACAGATAAGAAATAAATTTAATGCATTCTAAATATGTCAGGACTGCTTGAACTTTGTGCAACTGTGCATTCTTCTTGTTCAATTGTTTAAGGGTAGCACTTCTAGGGCTAGTACTTCGTTGTCAGAGAAAGGAAACAGCAGTGTCAAGAGGTGGAAATGTTGCAAGTCAAGTGAGCATTGTGCTGTTTTGCTGTAAATGGCTGCCATCGTTATTATTCATCCTAGGCATGAAATAAAAGGCAAAGCCCAGTTACAGTGGGATTGAGGAAATGTAAATTTTTCAGGAGGTGCCCATGGCAACAGGCACAATGAGAACGCCACCAACCAAAAGGAAGCACATTGTGGTAAATGATGCTTCCAACCATTCTTTGTTTCTAATGGAAAAGACTAAGGAATGTCCTTGCATGCACATGCATACATCTATTGGTATGCGTGCGAATGGAGTTGAGGGCACTTTCTTTGGTCTATCTTACTAACAAGGAATGTTGAGACAGCACTGAATGTGTGTAAGTGGACTTATTGTGATTTTTTACTTACAAACGTCATACATGCATGTACAGATGAATCAATAAAGCAATGATTTTTACATATGAGTGGCTTGCACTTGTACCTGAGCATGCTGATGCAGAATATTATGAAGTGTGTAGATTTGGGCTTGTTGGTGAAACATACCTGAAGTAACTACAGCGCGCAAGACACAAGGACAAGAGAAGAGGACGCACACAGAATATTATGTTGGTAACTGGAACTCACTCTGCAGTGACTGGTGAGTGACGTCTCTTGCAGCAGAATGACACAAGTGACAACAGTTACATTCATTATCCCCTGCTTCGACATGCTGTCACTCCAAATCTTGGGTAAGAATGGCCCAGCGATTTCGTTGTGGATTCCTTCTCTTGCCAACATGTTTCGATTCCTGTGTGCAAATGAACCACTTGTTTGACGAAATGAACTCTCTCAACGACATTTATCCAACAAGCAATAACCAGCATGGTAAAGTACCAAGATGAAGCCACCTCGTCGATGGCAGCATGACAAAAAGAAGAGTGCTGTGGATGAACTGAGCACGTTCTTCACCCTTTCACTTGGAATGCTTTAACCATATGGACGTGGAAGGGGTTAAAGCTGTTGTGAAAGAGATATGGGGCTGGCCAGTTGTAATTTCCACTGCTTCACTAAGCATTCGACATGCCGATTCTGAAATATTTTGGCGAAATATTTAGTGTACGTTTGATAACACCCATTGGAAATTCTAGCGTTCTTACACTCCCAAAACTGCAGGCTACAGGCCGGCATAGGCACTATTGAGTGATGTCATCAGCTGCAGAGTCGATGGCAACGTACACTTGGAGATCAAAACTGCATTTATTATCGCCCTAAATCAACCCAGACGATCCAACAAAATAGTGGATATTATAGAGTGGAAGGTCATGATTCCAAATACACACATCATACAAAATTCTCTGAAGCCGTTTCACAACCCCTTTAATTAATAAGTGCATGCACTCTTGTGTAGTAAGCCACAAGCTCCCATACAGCACAATTTGATTCTGCTTCATAGGCGGACACATCAGAAAAAGGCTACCTGCGAGCCCGTGCGGCGAAGTCTGCTGCACTGCATTCATCATCAAGAAAGACCATAAAAAGATTGCAACAGTCAACAAGGCGACTTCATAAAAAGAATGCTGAGTTGAAGTCTGTCATAGACTCACTAATGAAAGAGAACATCCTGCTGAAGGAGCAAGTAGATACACTGAATAGCCTGGGATCAGCCAACGAGCACCTCCTTGAAAGACAAATTGCAAAGTCCACGAGAAGCTGCCACAGCGAAGCAGTATTCACCTGAACTAAGGGCTTTTGCTCTTACACTGAACTTCTATTTACCTCCTGCCTACACCTACGTAAGGAAAGTTTTTGACATATGTCTGCCACAGCCAAGGACAATACGAAAGTGGTACCAGACTGTTGATGGTAGCCCTGGATTTTCAAGAGAGGCATTTCATGCACTGAAAATGAAATGTGCCAAAACGCAGTCCAGAGGCCACCACACAGTGTGCACAGTAATTGTGGATGAGATGGCTACCAGGCAACTAGTTCAATGGAGCAAGGGCAGCTTTAAAGGCTTTGTTGAGATTGGTGCAGGGAACGATAACGACTCCCTGCCACAAGCAAAGCCTACTTTTGTTTTAGTGGCAGTGTGTAGGAATGGAAGGTGGAAACTACCATTAGGTTATCTTTTTAGTAGATGACATTGTTGGAGAACAACGTGCCAATCTAGTTACACAATGCTTACTACTTATGGATGATGCTGGGGCCACAGTTGTGGCTCTCACATGCGATGGAGCACCTGCTAACATTGCGATGCTGCATGAACTTGGATGCAAATTCAGGAATGTAGATAACTTAAAGACAACTTTCCCGCACCCACCAGCCCATAGCAGCCTTCTTGGACACATGTCACATGCTAAAGCTTGTTCGACATGCCTTGGCTCATAAGGGATCTTTTGTTGACCAACATGGCAGAACTGTGGCATGGAAGCATGTGGAGCAGCTGTACAGTTTGCAGCAAAAAGAGGGCCTGCACGAGCCTGTGACTGTGGCTGAGGGTGCGGTGATGTGGATGAAGTTAATGCATCTGAAATTTTTAAATGTTGCGACACTGCTCCCGATTAATCTTTAAAGTCATGTGCGCTAAGGGTGAGCAAAGGGTCCAGTAAGATCTGTGGTGCTGGTAACACCCGCGGCTATGGTATTCTGTTGCTGAGCTTAGTGTCATGGGTCATATTTTCACAACTACTCGACAGCATGTCTCAGGGTGCCTCCTTAACTTCACTGTGGTAAGGAGTAGGGTGAACAATCATTAAAATGGTTAGGGTGAACAATCATTAAAACTTTTCAGACACAGGAACTTTGACCAATTGGCGTTCAGAGAAGAATTGATTCAACAGATATTTCAATACGATGAAGTTTCTCAAGGACACGCCCCTTTCTCACCCCCCTTCTCACCTCTAGATCCTGTTCGGCACCAGCCGAAAAGAATGGAAAAGAGAAGGAACTGCAAGCTCTGCTACGAAAAAACAAAAACGCAAAACAGAACAAACGTATTCTGCTCGACCTGTCAAATTTACCTTTGCTTCCTGCCTTCACGAGACTGTTCTGCCGAGTGGCACAGTCGTTGAAGCCAGCAGGTTGATGGGCCGAAAAAAATTGACATGCCTGTGAAAAATTGACATGCCTGTGACACGCCTGTGCGGAGTTAAGAGCGTGGTATGACGAACAGGAGGCACGAGCGCGCGAGGAAAGGGCTGCAGAACGCGAAGCTAAAAAAGAGCAGGGCGAAAGGGAGCAAGAAGCCAGAAAGCAGGAACGCGAGTTGGAAGAAATAAAAGCGAAGAATTTGGAGTTACAGTTAAAGGTTGCGGAAGCACAAGGGAACCGCGAGGAGACCCGAACGGCTGATCGAGGACCCGGATGGAATGCACAATGCACCGTGAATCCTCACAATTTAATTCCGGGATTCAATGAAACTAGGGACGATTTAGACGCCTATTTAAAAAGGTTCGAGAGCGTCGCCACTGGACAAGATTGGCCGAAAGAGAAGTGGGCCACTGCTCTAAGTTTATGCTTGAGCGGCGAGGCACTGATGGTTTTTGGACGTTTGTCACCCGAAGATTCGCTTAACTATGATAAGGCCAAGTTGGCGTTGCTCCAGCGTTTTCGTTTTACGGCGGACGGTTACCGGGAGAAGTTCCGGCAGAGTAAGCCCCAGGATGGCGAAACTGGCAAGCAATATGCGACGAGACTGCTGAGTTATTTTGACCGATGGGTGGAAATGTCCAAGACTGAAAAGGAATATCTAGGTCTTCGTAATCTCATGGTCTTGGAACAGTTTTTGAACAACTGTCATCCCCGATTGGCGCTTTTTCTTCGTGAAAAGAGCTACAGCAAGCTTGAGGACATGGCCGAAGCTTCCGACAACTATTTAGAGGCTCAGAAGCAGTCTAATTTGTTCCTGTTCCGTGAGAAAACTGAGAGCAATAGTACTAGGGATAAAAGCGGAGGCTCGTCCGAGAGGACTCACGTACGATGTTTTGTATGTGGCCGTTTGGGTCACAGGGCATCAGACTGCCGTTCTAAAGTAAAGCAACCTTACTGCGGCTATTGCCACAAGCCAGGACACGACATTAAGGTTTGCGGTAAGAAGAACGGCCCAGTAAAGGAGACATCTTGCCTGTGGTCATCAGAAGGCTCAAATGAAAGTACGAATGCAGCAGGTGAAAAGGCAGAAAGGGACATTTCTAGTGCGGTGAACACCCAGCGAAATGCTTTGCCACGTACAATGCCTGTATTACAAGGCGTAATCTTCGGCCAGACCGCTTCTGTCCTGCGAGACACTGGAAGCAACACGCTGGTAGTGCGTCGGTCCCTCGTACCAGATGGAGCTCTTACAGGCACCATTACGACTTTGTTCTTGGCTGACGGCAGTAGCATCAAAGTTCCCGAGGCGAAGGTTGAAATTCATTCTCCTTATTTCTCCGGCACGACCATCGCCAAATGTATGACAAACCCTCTGTATGATATTATTGTCGGAAATATACGAGGATCACGAGATGCGCATGACCCTGATAAGACGTGGAGAGAGGGAGTTGAAAGGAAAATAGGAAAGGAGGACCACATAGATGTAACAGGTGGAAGTGGAACCCAGGAAAATTATGGTTCCACGCATTCTTTGTTGGTCGGCATCAAGAGCCAAGAAGCTCCAAATGTACGGAAGGATGATATTAGCCCCTTGAATGTTACCCGGAAGGATCTCTGCGCAGCCCAAGAACAAGACAAGACCTTGGAGCCATGCAGGAATAAAGTAGGTCTATCTTTCCAAGCAAATGGAGCGGCATCATATTCATTCAAAATAGAGAAAGGAGTGTTGTATCGCTATTTCCGGCTACCTACAGGCAAAATGATCCAACAAGTGGTAGTGCCCCAAAGTATGCGTAGTCAAGTGCTCACTTTGGCGCATGAAAGTTTGATGTCAGGGCACCAGGGAGTGAAGAGAACAATCGATCGTGTCCTAGAATCCTTCTATTGGCCGGGGGTCCAAGAGGCAGTGAGAAGATACGTGCGTTCTTGCGACACATGTCAGCGAACGTATCCCAAGAGCAAGGTTGGAAAGGCACCTCTTGGCCGCATGCCTTTAATAGATACTCCATTCGAAAGAGTAGCCGTGGACATTATTGGGCCCTTAAAACCGGTATCTCACATGGGAAACAAGTATATACTGACCCTCGTCGACTTCGCCACCCGGTATCCCGATGCAATAGCTCTGCCGTCGATCGATTCAGCTACGGTGGCCGAAGGGTTGATTGAGATGTTTTCTCGTATTGGCTTTCCCCGAGAGATACTGTGCGACCAAGCGTCCTGTTTTACATCTGACCTAATGAGGGAGGTCAATGATCTACTGGCCGTGAAACATCTTAGTTCAACACCCTACCATCCAATGTGCAACGGGCTAGTAGAACGCTTCAATGGCACTCTGAAGCAAATGCTGCGCAAATTATGTCAAGAGGAGCCCAAATCTTGGGACAGGTTACTCGCACCGCTCCTCTTTGCATATCGGGAAGTGCCACAAGCTAGCCTGGGATTTTCTCCTTTCGAGTTGATTTACGGACGGCATGTTCGAGGTCCACTTAGTATATTGAAGGAGTTATGGACCGGAGACTACCTAGGCGAAGAAGTAAAGACAACCTATGGTTACGTTGTGGATCTCAGAGATCGCTTGGAAAAAACGTTGCAGTTAGCCCATGAGAACTTATCACGAGCTAAAGTAAATCAGAAAAGGTACTACGACAGGGGCAGTAGGTGCCGTCGTCTAAACGTGGGAGATCGTGCCCTCATATTGCTTCCCACTACGGAAAACAAACTGCTGATGCACTGGAAAGGGCCTTTCATGGTCACAGGGAAGAAAGGGAACTGCGACTATTGGCTAGACATGGGACACACTACGAAGCTGTTTCATATAAACATGCTCAAGCGCTATGAGGAACGTCAACCAGAAATGATCCCACAGTCAGCATCCTTCGTCGTAGTGGAAGAGGAGGACACGGGTACAACTGTGCCCACTTTCAACTCTTCCAAGGGCTCTGGGACAGAAGCAATCAAACTTGGTCCGGATCTTCGGGAAAGTCAACGGGAGGAACTTCGTGAGTTCCTGGCCGATTACGAAGACGTATTCTCCGAATTACCTGGCAAAACAACTTTATTGGAGTGCCGTCTTCACTTGACAACTTCTGACCCCATCCACACTTTACAGTATCCATTACCCTTCGCAATGAAGGAGGTAGTTGAAAAGGAAGTTCAAGATATGCTGCGTCTCGGAGTAATTGAACAATCTGACTCGCCGTATAACTCACCCTTGGTACTGGTTAAGAAGCCCGACGGAAGCTACCGTACATGCATCGACTTCCGTCGCATTAATGATGTTTTAATTTCGGATGCAGAACCGATCCCAAGAACTGATGTCATGTTCACGGAAATAGGTACAATGAGATTCTTTTCCAAGTTTGATCTTACTAAGGGATATTGGCAAGTGCCGTTGGATGAGAATTCACGACCGAAAACTGCCTTTTCCACTCAATCCGGGCATTATCACTTCCTCTACATGCCGTTTGGAATAAAAACAGCGTCCGCGATATTTACTCGACTAATGAGACGTCTTCTTCAGGGCATTCCAAATGTAGTACACTACATTGATGACGTCCTCGTCGCTACAGCAACCTGGGAAGAACATATGAAAATTCTACATCGTTTATTGGTTAGGATCCGGGAGGCCGGACTTACAATCAAGCCTCAGAAGTGTGAAGTCGGCATGACATCAGTAGTTTTCCTGGGTCATCGTCTGGGAGGTGGAACAATTCAGCCGGTAGAGGACACAATTGCGAAGATTGCAAAGGCCCCACGACCCGAGACGAAAAAGCAGCTGCGTTCCTTTCTCGGTCTGGCGGGCTACTACCGGGATTTAATTCCCCACTACGCCGACAAAGCAAGGCCTCTAACAGAAATGACAAAGAAGAGCGAAAAGAACCAGATACGCTGGAACAACGAAAGAGAAGAGGCCTTTGAAGCTCTAAAGCAAGCACTGACGTCTGGACCCATCGTGAAGGCTCCCGATCTGAAACGAGCGTTCATACTCCGCAGTGACGCGTCCGACACCTGTATTGGAGCTGTCCTCATGCAAGAGCACGAAGGAGTTTTACATCCGGTATCATATGCCAGTCGCCAATTATTGCCCCGAGAGCAGAACTACTCAGCAATAGAGCGGGAGTGCTTAGCATTGGTCTGGGCTATAGAAAAATTTCATATATTTTTGTATGGGACAGCCTTTACAGTTCAGACCGATCATCAGCCATTGCAGTATCTATCTCGCGCAAAACATCTTAACAGTCGAGTACTGCGTTGGAGCTTAGCACTGCAGGAGTACAGCTTCCATATAGAGCACATTAAGGGAAGCGAGAACGTTGGTGCAGATTATATGAGTAGGTCGCATTGACTAGTCATATTGACATTCTTTAAAGTTTACATGTTAAGTTATATGCCACTATGCATAGCCCCATCAACTTGTTGTGCAGATATATTGGAGTTGATGGTTTCTTCGTGTTTTTGTTCTGTTATAGTACATGTTGTGTTTATTCGCTAATCTTGGCAATGGACCAATGCACAATGTGTGATGTTTTACATTATGTGTGGTGCTTACATTATGTGTGGTGTTTACATTAGATGTGACATTTTCGCGCACTCACCGGCAGTTTTTCGGACAACGAAAAACTTTTCGAAAAAGGGGCCTGTGTGATGTGCAGTGCAGTGAAGTGCGCGGTTTAAAAAGTGCGCGATCAAAACGCGAGTGACCGAAGAAGACGAAGACGAAGGACGAAAGGCGTGGTCCTACAAAATAAGAGAAAAGAGGACCCAATCAAGATGAGCCACGGGGTTCCCAGCACCCAGTTGCTGAGGAACACGGATGCCTAGTGGTGGCCAATGAGTACAACGAAGAAGAAGACCCGGTGGGATCAGATTCAGAGGGAGAGCGGTTCGAGAAGGCGAAGCGGGCACGTCATCTACCGGGCCGGGCGCTGAAGGCGGCAGTCGGATTCCAGAGCCGAGCCATTGGGCCTTCACTCGTCCGGGACGTCCTGTGCATCCCTTCCTGCCCTCGGAACTCGTGTTGGCGTCTTGGAAGCTTCTGTGGGGCACGGATTTCGGCCGGCAAGCTACAAATGTCTATTCCTTCGGGCAGCTCCGGAGCAGTCGGGCTGCAGGCCCGAGCTTCGTCACGCGAGGCCAGCCAGGAGGCCTCTAACATCTGAACGAGCCTCTCAGCGGCTCATCCGTCGTCACCCGTCGCGACCAGAACCCGGCGTCATCTTGGCTAGCCTCATACACTCCAGTCGTCTGGTCTTCATGCAAGCGCAACAAGATTGGGTGAGACCTCGAGAATCTTCTTTGTCGCTCCGCCCCTCGCCACTGAACGATTCGCGTTCGAACTCCTCGCACTTGCATGCCGCTTATAGAACATTTCTTGAATTTTCCGTGTATAACTTTCTTTCTCTCTTTTTCCTTTTCTTAAACTTTCCATTTACTCTGTTCGCATTAAAGTCTTTGTGTTTTGTTATCTAGTGATATGAACGGCTTTGTCCTCGATTAGACTCTCGGAGGTTTTACCTGAGAGAGTCGTCCAACAAATCTGTTCAAGAACCTGCTCAAATCATCACAATGCCGCACTGGATTTGTGTTTATACTAGAATGATAGCTAAAAGAACTAGTAACAATTTGTGCACTTCAGATTTCTCAAAATAATTTTTTCGCTCTCTACATTCACCAACTTGTGAAGTGCTTGTATAACTTTTTGTACGTTTTTTGTTATTTGACAATTAAATTTTCCAATTCTGTAAGTCTCATACCAAAGTGTTTTATATGTATATAAGGCCGAATCGATAAGCTACCATTTCATATATTGCAATGCTATATGTGCCTTTTTTTTCAAGAGTAATAAATTTTATTGTGAAAGCACAAAAAATGTGCCATCATCGTCTCCCTGTTCACAAGCGTTCCCGTTCAGCTGGCGACGACCACAGTGCGGGAGGCACTAGAGCGTGACAAGAACCTCGGGGAAAGAACAAGCCTGAGCGTCGACGAGCTGAGCTGCCTGCTGAACTTTTGTCTCAGCAGCACGTACTTCTCTGTCAACGGAGAGTACTACAAGCAGCGAACTGGGACGGCAATGGGTGCGTCTGTGTCTGTCACAACTGCGAACCTCGTGATGGAAGCGGTGGAAGGAAGAGCATTGCAGTCGGCCGACATCACTCCGAAGATATTTTTGCGGTATGTCGACGACTGCTTCTGCATTCTTAAAACTTCTGCCGTGGACGCATTCACGGCCCACCTAAACTCGATAGAGCCGGCTATTCAGTTCACCGTGGAACGTGAAAAGAACAACTGCTTGCCGTTCCTTGATGTCCTTGTGACAAAGGTGGATGGCATGCTCCAGTTCTCGGTGTAGCGAAAGCCGACTCACACCGGTCGCTATCTCGACGCCAGCTCTAACCACCCTTTCCACCATAAAGCGGCGGTGGTTTTGGCTCTGCTGACCCGTGCACGGAGGGTCTGCTCTTCGGAGAATAAGTGGATAGAAGAAGAACAGGTGGTCAAAAGCGACCTTCTGAAAAACGGCTACACAAAAGCCTTCGTTGGAAAGGTTGCTCGCCGCCAGTCTAATCCCCGCCGACCCCTTCGAAAGGACACTGACCTGCCGCATTCCAAGCCCATACGCGTGTGTATTCCCTACGTTCAGGGTACCAGCGAAGCGCTCGCACGTGTGCTGTCCGAGCAGGGAATAAGAGTAGCACACAAGCCAATTTCCACGCTTGGCCGTTTCTTTCCGCGCCCGAAAGACAGGCTGCCGAGGGAGAGAGCGCAAGGTGTGATTTACTCCATTCCTTGTTCGGATTGCAGCGCGTCGTACGTGGGAGAGACGAAGAACTTCCCAGAGAGGCTACGTCAGCACAGGAACGATGTCCGCAAGTTCGACAGACAAAGGAGTGCATTAGCTGAACACAGCGAGGTGCACGACCACCGCATCGATTTTGACAACTCCCGCGTCGACTTGGAAACCAGTTTTCACAAGCGGCTCTTTGTGGAATCATGGCACATTCAGGCGACACCTGCAAACGTGAACCGGTCTGCAGGTGCAATGCCAAGTGTCTATTTTAGCGGACTCCGGCACCTGATTCAACATTAGCATGACCCCCCTCAGCTTGAAGAACCGAAAAAAAGAGAAAGTGAGAAAGGAAGGAAGAGAGAAGAAAGAAGGCCTTATAAGCACTGCTGCTGTCTGGTGCCCTCCAGTCACCCCTGAAGAAGGGTCCGAGTGGGACCCGAAACGTCGGGTTTTTTATTGTTTAGAAGTAAATTTTACTTTTAAATGATTATAATTTGGTTGGTGTCCCCCTGTTTTCACCTTCACGTAAAAGGTCTGTATCTGTTAGGCCAGATATTAAAATTTTCGTGTGCACGACTTGATAACCAGGAACACTAGTGAAATATTACCTCTATTTTTTTAGGAGGCATAAACGCACACAAAAATTCACACAGCCAAGTGCATGGATTGTACTTTATGCACATCCTTGTCCCTTTTAGGTAAAAAAAAAGGTCAAGCTTGTGCTAAGTCGCACCAGGCTTAAAACAATGAGTTTTGGCTCACTGGGGCTTGCCTCAATTAGATTTAATTTATTAGGCCTGTCTTAATTTTTCCTAATTAGGCTTGTCACTTTCATCATACCTGATGGAATTAGGCTTACCTTAATTACACTAGCCTCATTAGTTCACGCTTAATTTGTCTTGACTTAATCACAACCTAGTTAACCTTGGCATAATTACTATTAGCTTAAATAGGCTTGGCTTGCTTGGTTTTGGCTGAATTATATTAACCAAAGTAATTGTAACTGGTGTAATTAGTTAGATTAATTAAACTTGATACAATTAACTTATACCTAATTAGAATTAACCCAATTAGCCCTGGCATCATTATCTTTAGCTTAATTAGTCCCAAACTAGGCAACACATGGTAGGAACAGTTGAGTGCAGTGTCGCGGTAAATGGGCTCGGCCAAGTGCGGCTGCCGCGAAGCGACATCACAGCACATGCGGAGCTTGCAGTAGTAATGTGGAGTCATGTCTAGGCCTTGCAGAAGTGGTGTGGTCCAGCTGTGGCATTAGCCTGGCATTACTGGTTTCTAGGCAATGCGAGGTGCTCCAAGGTGGTTTTTACAGCAGAAGCTGTTATGAGACCACAAGAACGGCGCCGTAGTTGTCCTCCGCCGCCGCCGGCCGCCGCCCGTGTCCGTAACCAATATCGCTCCTCGTAAACAACAGGAAAACTGCTGCCATCTATTGGCACTGCTTTCCTCCGCATAGCCTTCGAAATATGTTTTTACGAAGCGCTGCCTCGTGAAGCAGTTTTGTCGTATCGTTCCATGCGTCACGCGACAGGCGACGTGCGCAGCCCCGACAGCAACCTGACTTGGCTCTTCGATATACCTGATGGCGCCTCCTCGCAAGATGCGGACCGCTGCTGAAGAAGTGAATCACAGAGTTACGCGCGCGGCTGAAGCAGGGCAACGTCGGGCACAGCAGACCGCTGTGCAGAGAGAAGCCCAAATCGCAGTGTTATGGCGCAGGAGATACCCACCACCTGTACTTGCACTAGTTTCCCCAAGCATTTACAATGGCCTCTAGGAAGGTCGCTCCTTCAGCTTACGCTGTCACTGTCCTGCGATTCCGCGCAGGCTTGGCTCTTTTTTGCAGACACCGAAGTTTTCACGGACGGCATGAATAGCTTCGCTGTTAAAGAAAGAAGAGAGAAAGTTGCTCTGTTGTTCCTATGTCATGTATAACCAACCACCCTGCTGGTGCCTTTTTGGTAACTAGCATGGATAACATAGACTTTAGAGAACTTGTCCAAGAAGTGCCATTAATGAACCAATTAGAGAAGCAGACACAGAATCTTGTCACCGAGTGCCTACGTGAAACCCTGAGTGATCCAACATCTTTGTACAATTCAAGTCAAGAGCGAAGCATGATGCAACTCTGAGGAAAGCAAAGAAGGCTCGACTAACTAACAAAGACGTAGGCCTAGATATCTTGACACCGATTTACATAAATGAACACCTTTGCCCGACACTGAAAAGGCTACTTGGAATGGCAATACGAAAGCAACATGAATGCAACTGGAAATCTGTGTGGACAGCGAATGGCAAGACTTTCGCGAGACAGAGCCAGCTTTCAGCTCTAATTTAGATTCATGATGAAAGTTCTTTATCTAAGACAACTTCTAGTTCATAAAGGTTCACTGTTGGTCCAAGAAAGATGGAATATCACGAGTTCGTATTGCCTCATTTGCTTACAGCTCAGAACAGATTTCATTCTACTGTGTTGCACTTCAATGCGCGATCTGCAGAATCTAAGCGTGACTACCTTCTCAATGATTTCCAGTTCAAGTTTCAAGTCATCTTGATGACTGAAACATGGTATGACGGCGCAAGCTGTCGCCAGAGGTTTAATGGATATGAGGCATTTTTCCTTGACCGCTGTAACAGGCGTGGTGGAGGCGTTGCTCTTCACGTAGACGGTTGCTGGAAGTATAATTTAGTATCAGATTTCTGTGTCACGTGTGAGGACTACGAAGTATTGGCACTCAGGCACATTTCAGACGTGATAGCTGTTGTGTATCATCCTCCAGAGGGCAATATTTTGAGCATTCAAAACTTTTTTGATAAATTTCTCTATTACGTATCGTTTAATAATTTTACACTAGTATGTGGTGGAGATATCAGTATTAATATCTTGAATGATAACCCCATTACCACGGACTTTTTGAACATGCTTCAATGTGCCGGATTTAGGAATGCCATTTCCACAGCAACACGTGTTACACCATTATCTGTCTCATGCCTTAACTTATTAATAACAAATATCGAAGCCAGTGTATTTCAGTGTGGAACAGTTTCATCAGAAATAAGTGATCATTGCCCAGTATTTATGTGTTATTCCCACAAGCTGAATATTAAGGTGACTTATTGAGAACTGTACACAATGCAAACTGTAACAAACCACAGTTTGGAATCTTTTAAGAAGGACATTAGTGAACATGATTGGTCTTTTCTTTTCAACTTGAGTTGTGCAGACGAAGCCTATCGAAAATTTCTCGCTGTCTTTGTACATATATATGCAAAACACTTCCCATTCAAGCAAGTTACACTTTCGAAAAAAATACGTAAACCATGGGTGAACCCCTCTCTTGCTAGTATGATACGTCTTAAGAACAAACCTTGCAACTTATTCTTGAAATCAAGAGTGCTGACAGATTTAGCAGAGTTTAAAAAAATACGTAACAAGCTAAATTGGGAGCTTAAGCGAGTGAAGACAGCTTACTATGAGAAAATGTTTGCTGAAAGCGCACAGCAATCACCTGACGTTGTATGGCACTTAATAATGTGCTTGGCCGCGATAGGCGGGACTCTGCACCAGCTAAGATTACCGATGACAATGTCGAGCTTGCTGGTAAAGAACTTGCGGATCACTTGAATAATCATTTTGTCTATGTGGGTATGTCAGCAAACAGGCCTTTGCAAGCAGACTTCTTCAGGGTTACTACAGGAAATAAATGTCCCGACAGTATTTTTCTAGCACCAACGGATGAACAAGAAATTTACTTGACATCCATGAATCTGAAGAACAGTAAGGCACTAGACATTGACAACATTCAAATAAAACCAATAAAATTTGTCTTAAGATTGCATCACTCCTGCGCTCAGCCACATTTTTAACTTGATACTTGAGTCGGGTGTTTTTCCAGAAGACATGAAAAGAAGCAGAGTGACTGTATTGTTCAAGGGTGGTGACAGTAACCTGGTGACTAATTATAGACCTATATCTATTATTCCTGTGTTTTCTAAGGGATTAGAAAAATTATTCTATATGCATATATCTGCCTTCTTCTACTCCAGAAATATAATCACTGACTTTCAGTTTGGTTTTAGGGAAGGAAGGTCAACGGAGACAGCCCTACTAACACTTAAGGAAATGATACTGCAAAATTTTGAACGAAATGTTTTCACGTCAGCTGTTTTTCTTGATTTCAGCAAGGCATGTGATTGCATTAATCACAACATTTTACTGCTTAAGCTAGCATCATATGGAATCCGCGGCACGTCACTTCAATTGATAAAGTCATACTTGCAAAACAGACAGCAATGCATTGAATTAGACACTCATACGTCATCATATTTACCTGTCTTAAATGGTGTGCCCCAGGGAAGCGTACTGGGGCCGCTATTATTTAATGCTTACATAAATGACATTGTGGATATTGATCCCAGTGTGAGCTTTGTCATATATGCTGACACGAACCTACTTTTTTCAGGCCCTGATGCAAATGGGTTAATTATTCGGTGCAACAAGTTATTGAACGAGCTTTTCTTGTGGTCTACCAAATATTTATTGAAAATTAATCTACTGAAAACAAAAGCCATCGTATTCCAAGCAAAAAACAAAACATTTTCACCAACACAGGTGTTAGCTTACGCAGGTGAAGACATTCTTTTTGTAGATGAACATAAAATTCTTGGTGTCACATTTTCATCAAACCTCAGCTGGAACCAACACGTCGTTGATATTTGCAAAAAAAGCCTCCAGTGTAGTCGGTGTGCTACCTCATTGCAGACATCTTACCCGCAAAGGTGAAATTGCAAATATACCATGCTCTTTTTCTAACAAAAGCATAATGAAACTTCAGACACTGCATAAAAAAGTTATCAGACACATGTAGCTAATTTAGATTATTTGTCATCAACACAACTCGTGTGTCAGGACTACAGTATTATTAAAGTTCAATATATGTATATCTTTCGCACTCTGCGATCCTTCTATTTCTCTTCCATTTCGTTTAAACCATTCATTAAAATTAGGCATGTCTAACTGCAAAAAATGTTTTGTTGGGAACAAGAAGCAGTGATACTTGGTTTGTTCCGAGGTTCCACAATAATTACAGATATCAAACATTGCAGTACAATCCACCAACGATTCTCAATAACTAGTCACGTAAACAGCTTCTCATTAAACGATCTGCAATCCTTTTTTGTAAATACAGGATAACTTCTTGATGTTGTAAAATATGTTGTTTTTCTATGTTTTCATTTTCCTTTCAGTGTGTGCATCTATACTGTACCGAATAGGTCATATGATGAAAAACATATAGCAATAATAGTGTCTGTATAATCTTGTTGTCTGACATCTCATGTACATTGTATGATGCAGGTCATACACAAGGAGCAAACTTGTATATATCTTCCCTGATATTTCATCCCTTTTTTTGCTTGTGCTTGCGTCCATATAACTATCTTCTGTGCTATGTTTGGTATCGGGATGTTTTCGTAGTAATGTATATACGCGTACATGTTTTCTTACCCCATATTTGGTATGTAATGTTAGCTTATGGTCACTGTATCGTTATTACCATCTTTGTCGTTGTCCCAACTGCCTTGTAGAGGGTTCACTGGCCTTGTCATGCTGTCGATGACAGCTTTTAGCCAGTGAACCTCTCCAGAACCTATTTCTTTCTGGGAAATAAAAGTGATTTGATTGATTTGGTCACAATTTCGCCGACACCGGGGCCAAACACGAGCCGAACATTTAATTTCGATGAGCGCGACAACATATCTGATTTGTCATCACTAAGAACAGTGGCCTCTGCTGCACGGTCCCAACAGTGTCGCATTGCAACTTTGAATTCCGATTAGCCGACGAACAGTGGTCGCTGTTACACGGTCCCATAATCGTTATCGGCCTTGACCGATCCAGGGCCAGGAAGTGAGGTGTTCACAATGACGAAGTACACCACAACCACTTTCGACATATGGTCCGGGAGTGGCCAAGCTAATCATTTCTGCACCCGTCTGTGCGCTCGTCGTGTGGTTGGTCGCCCTCGCTTTCGGCGACGCTGTGAAGACGGCGAGAGACGCAACGCCAGAAAACGGCGGCAAAAGCGCTGCATGTGGGTCGGGCTTTAAGGAAATGATACTGCAAAATTTTGAACGAAATGTTTTCACATCAGCTGTTTTTCTTGATTTCAGCAAGGCATCTGATTGCATTAATCACAACATTTTACTGCTTAAGCTAGCATCATATGGAATCCGCGGCACGTCACTTCAATTGATAAAGTCATACTTGCAAAACAGACAGCAATGTATTCAATTAACACTCATACGTCATCATATTTACCTGTCTTAAATGGTGTGCCCCAGGGAAGCGTACTGGGCCGCTATTATTTAATGCTTACATAAATGACATTGTGGATATTGATCCCAGTGTGAGCTTTGTCATATATGCTGATTACACGAACCACTTTTTTTCAGGCCCTGACGCAAATGAGTTAATTATTCGGTGCAACAAGTTATTGAACGAGCTTTTCTTGTGGTCTACCAAATATTTATTGAAAATTAATCTACTGAAAACAAAAGCCATCGTATTCCAAGCAAAAAACAAAACATTTTCACCAACACAGGCGTTAGCTTACGCAGGTGAAGACATTCTTTTTGTAGATGAACATAAAATTCTTGGTGTCACATTTTCATCAAACCTAAGCTGGAACCAACACGTCGTTGATATTTGCAAAAAAGCCTCCAGTGTAGTCGGTGTGCTACCTCATTGCAGACATCTTACCCGCAAAGGTGAAATTGCAAATATACCATGCTCTTTTTCTAACAAAAGCAATGAAACTTCAGACACTGCATAAAAAAGTTATCAGACACATGTAGCTAATTTAGATTATTTGTCATCAACACAACTCGTGTGTGGGGACTACGGTATTATTAAAGTTCAATATATGTATATCTTTCACATTCTGCGATCCTTCTATTTCTCTTCCATTTCGTTTAAACCATTCATTAAAATTAGGCATGTCTAACTGCAAAAAATGTTTTGTTGGGAACAAGAAGCAGTGATACTTGGTTTGTTCCGAGGTTCCCCAATAATTACAGATATCAAACATTGCAATACAATCCACCAACGATTCTCAAAAACTAGTCACGTAAACAGCTTCTCATTAAACGATCTGCGATCCTTTTTTGTAAATACAGGATAACTTTTTGATGTTGTAAAATATGTTGTTATTGTATGTTTTCATTTTCCTTTCAGTGTGTGCATCTATACTGTACCGAATAGGTCATATGATGAAAAACATATAGCAATAATAGTGTCTGTATAATCTTGTCGTCTGACATCTCATGTACATTGTATGATGCAGGTCATACACAAGGAGCAAACTTGTATATATCTTCCCTGATATTTCGTCCCTTTTTTTGCTTGTGCTTGCGTCCATATAACTATCTTCCGTGCTATGTTTGGTATCGGGATGTTTTCGTAGTAATGTACATACGCGTACATGTTTTTCTTACCCCATATTTTGGTATTGTAATGTTAGCTTATGGTCACTGTATCGTTATTACACATCTTTGTCGTTGTCCCAACTGCCTTGTAGAGGGTTCACTGGCCTTGTCATGCTGTCGATGAACAGCTTTTAGCCAGTGAACCTCTCCAGAACCTATTTCTTTCTGGGAAATAAAAGTGATTTGATTTGATTTGGTCACAATTTCGCCGACACCGGGGCCAAACACGAGCCGAACATTTAATTTCGATGAGCGCGACAACATATCTGATTTGTCATCACTACGAACAGTGGCCTCTGCTGCACGGTCCCAACAGTGTCGCATTGCAACTTTGAATTCCGATTAGCACGACGAACAGTGGTCGCTGTTACACGGTCCCATAATCGTTATCGGCCTTGACCGATCCAGGGCCAGGAAGTGAGGTGTTCACAATGACGAAGTACACCACAACCACTTTCGACATATGGTCATGGAGTGCTCTCACTGGCCAAGCTAATCATTTCTGCAACCGCTCATCCATGATCAGCCATTTCGTCTCTGTCATCTCCCACGTCCTTTACTGCTCGCAGGTAGTTATGTGTGCGTCTGTGCTGCGTTTCTATGTTGTTTACCAAGACTGAGGGTTAAATAATTACAATAATTGTTATACTTCTTCCAGATGCAGGAAATGCGTAATGTGGATGTGGAATACTTCAAAAAGTATTACAGAATGACCCCACAGCAGTTTGACAAACTGCCTAGCCTCATAAGGGGTGACCTCACGAAGAATAATGTGGTGAGGGTGCCAACATCAGCAGCAGAGTGACTGGCCATGACCCTCAGGTGATGTAATTTGCAATTTAGTACAACTGAGTGGCAACACATTGGTTAATGAAGTGCTTTTTTGGTGCATGACCAATTTTTCCATGTTAGATTTAACGTGACAGTACATGTTATTGCACCTCTGAGTATTTCTTGCACCATAGTATTTCCTGTAATCAAGAAACACTATGATTACATTATGTAAAGTTGCTCATGATGTTATACAATGTCTGGCGCATGAGTTCATCTAGCCTAGCATACCCTTATGGTGCATTTTGCAAATTGTAGTGGTGGGCTCATGGGCATGCTTCGGTAATGGCACGCTCATCATTGGCTGCCATCCTGTCTCAGTTCACTACTGATGCTGACCTGTTGTATTGCTTTGTTTTCCCGGTGATGGGGGCCAGTAAAGCTGTGAAAAGCAGCTTTTCCCCATCACACCTAACTACGTGTATGTATACTGGTTGTACAATGTGGTTGGATAAACTCAAACTCAAACCTGCATAGGCATCCCTGGTCTCAGCATGGTGCTAAAAGGGGCATAAAGTGAAATATTACATCGAGCAAGATTGAAAGATTAGGTTTGTGCGATAATCATTTTTCCATTCCTGGCGAGAATAGAGCAGTTGTAAGCAGCAGAATGACGAATTTGAAAAAATCAGGAGTGGTGTCCTCTGTCCCGTACTGCTAAATGCACCGACTTTGTCACACATTGATACATGGTTCAACTGATACATGGTTTTCTTTGTAACAGCAAGACCTGAAAGGCTGTGGAATTGAACAATGATATATGATGCAGGTACATGTCTTCAGGAGACCTCATCCAGGACATTGCCCTGTCCTTTCGCGTGGGCATTTCAACTGCCCATCATGCTGTGGATGAGACATGCAGGGTGCTGTGGCGCAGGCTGCAGCGTGCATACATGCCTGTAGGTACATTTGCACGTAAAATTGTGTGTAATGTTGCAAAATTTGTAATCATGCCCTCTATGTCCGACATTAATTGTGGATACAAGATCAGGTTGTTGAATCCCAGTAACCAAACTGTTTTTCACATGCGTGTGTGGTGTGACTGAGTTATTATAATGAGTCATGAAGCTGTCAAATGCAACGTTATTGCATGCGGTGCAGTCACACAGCCATGATCCATTGAGTGCAGCTCTAGAGTTCTCACGTAATGAAACACACCTATTTAGGGCCTTTTGGCTCATACATTTAGATCACAACTGCCCACAAAAGCAGCAGGCAGCATATCGGCAAAAGATGATCAGGCAACCATTACCTTGAACATAGTGGAGTGTTTGCAACGTGCCCGCTATAGCGGGCGTTCCTCTTTATCACATCTGTCCCCCATCAAAAGAGGATGCATCCTGATGACCCAAGGTGAACACGGGGGACACACGACGTGAGCGCTCGTTGCGAGATTTTAGTGCCGACACTGTCATTGCTGTTACTGCTTTTGTGCATGCTACCTGATGCCACTGAATATCCATTCCAATATAGCCAATAATTATTCACAAAAATTTTGGGTGCTTGCTTCATTTTAGATGCCAGATGTCCGGGCATGGCTGCGAATAGGACAAGGTTTCAGCCGCACATGGCAGTTCCCGAACTGCATCGGTGCGGTGGATGGAAAGCACATTCATATAAAGTGCCCCGAGAACTCTGGCACTGTGTACTTCAATTATAAGGTTTGTACTATAATTCTGTCAGGTACTCTTCTGAGGACACTTTTATTGTTGTATATACCTTCATGTGCCATTGTAAGCTCTGAAAAGGCAATACCATTCGGCATCTGATCTGACTATTGGAAATAAATATTGCAATGTGCGGCACATGATGCATCGTGACACGTGGAACGTACATCATTAATGGTGTACACTTGAAGTTCCACCATCCGCAGCATTGCCTAATGTTCTAAAGTGCTCCCAGTATGAAATGTGTTTGTTGTCTCAGGGCTAAGTAAGTCGCATACTTTAATTTCCATAATTGTCGTGTTCTATCGCATCTGCATGATGTTGTCTTGCGCAGTTTTATCACAGCCAACACCAACTTTTGTCTGTTGATTCGTAGTATGAAACGACGTAATCATCTCGAGCATTTTAATACAGGTTGTTTACATAATCTGTTTATGGCATGTGTCATTTCCGGTACACATCATTCTTCTGTGGACATTTTATGGTGTTGCAATTTCTCGTTAATGCAGATGCAATGCAATTTGTAAGGTTACTAAAAGCAACCTCGCCGTTAGCAACACCGTGCCGCGGTGTTCGAGCACCTGAAGAGCATAGAATGGGGTTGTCGCATCATTGTGCTTGCTCGTCTTAAACCATGCCACGCGCGTCAGCCCGCGGCGCATCTCGACAAAGGACAGCACGAGCCGGTGCACGTGACAAAAGAGGGGGATATTAGGTGCCACTCTCCAAGGATGCTAATTCAATAACATGTTGGTAATAGAAACAAACAGGCCGAATCTAAGGTCGAATGACATATAAACAAAGGACAACAACAGTCAATACAATGCGAAAACACATGAAGGCCATGCAAGGGGAGAACCACCTAACCCTCAACCAGAGCACCTGTGACAGCGCGCCACAGAAAAGGAAAACAGAAGGAAAACACAGTATGAGATGGGTGCCGATCGCAGGCTGCTGCCGGTGGTAGCTCGCAATGGCGAGTGAGCAAACAACCTTGTCGAACTGAGGGTCACAAAAGTATGTATGCTCACCATTCCAAGTCCCAACAAATTCTCCCTAAGAATCTCCAAACTCGAAAAGCGCAAACCTGCGAGAACCTGCCAGCTGTCCAATGACAGAGTGGTTAAGAATCATGTGGGCAAAGTAGGTGGCCTTTGACAGTGACAGGCCGCCACTCCGTCCAGCTGGGAGAGGGGGATCTAAGGGCATTCCGAGGAAAACGAGGCATTGGGCAGGATGCATGGCACACCAATTCCCACAAATTGCAATGTACTAATTTCTTTCTATTGTAAATGCACCTGTAATTGTGGCTATCCAGTCCGTTACCCCGGTGCTGTATTTACCAAAAGGCTTCAGTTTTGCTTTTTATCACGGGCATTTGACGCTTCATTACTTCTGTCACGGTCCATTCATGAAATGTCTTTGGACTGTCAGCCCATGTGCAAATAAACTCATCTAATCCAGCTGTGCTTTAGAGTAAAAAGTTAAAACATTGGCTTCCTGCTGTCTAATGGGAAACACTAGCCATTAATTATTTTATTTTACTTGGGTAATGCACTTCAACTCGCTTTTGTCCTTGCAACAAAAGAATATTTCTTTTTTGTGTGTAATATCATATCTCAGCACAAAGTTGTCATGCAAAGTGTAGTAACATTGACTTTTGTGACAAATCACACTGCCTTTCATGCTTGTAGTCAGGAAAAGTTGCACCAAATGGCCCAGTCTTGTGTACCAGCCACACCTAATGTCATCTTTACACAAATCTTTGTGGTAATTCCAACATTGTGCACATCACCTGAACTGTTCAGGTGATGTGCACAATGTTGGAATTACCACCATCTGAGCGGTATCACACTGTCATTCTAAATTATGAAATGTGAATTTCACATTCCTCTTGTATGGAATCGTTACAGGGCACATACTCCATCGTCCTCCTTGACGTAGTCGACAGCGACTACAAGTTTGTAATAGTGTATGTAGGCGCCTACGGCAAGCAGAGTGACGGTGGAGTTCTGCAGCAGTCGAAGTTTGGTCGTCGCTTGGAGAAATGGAAGCTTCAGCTCCCAGTAGAGCTGCCCCTGCCAAACACGACTCGGAAAGCTCCATGTGTTTTTGTTGGAGGTGAGGCATTCCAGCTCAGACCAGACTTTTTGAGGCTTTACCCTGGGCGAGGGCTTCAGGGTGAGAAGAGGGTGTTCAACTATCGTCTGAGCAGAGATGTGAGCGCCCGCATGTTCCGCCTACGCCGACTCAACACCAAGCCCAAGTGAGGGAGGGGTTATGTTCGTTCGCTACCGCTACCGCGACGGACGGTCACGGTTTTGGCGCACTCCACTATGCTCTCTAATAAATAGTTTGTTACCCTGTTACTCTCGCCTCAGCCTTCACGCTTCAGCAATTATGCCCAGCCCTCACATCTGGTGCAGTCGATGCCCGAGCCTTTGTGCAGCCACTCAGCCACGCAATGGGCGGTACTGGTAAAAGATTGACTACATGCTGCATGGTTTACGGGAACAACACATCCTCGCCGCCATAGAGGAGACCCACGCCGTGGGAGGCGCTGCAGTGCCGGGTGCTGTTAGTCAATGTGGGGAGAAAACTGGTTACTCGAGTGTCGACCCGTACGCTGTCCCCTTCAACCTGCCTTGAAAACGCGTTGCTTTGCTCGCACGCTGCACGCGTTCTGCACGTGTTTTTGAGAGTTTCGCGTTGCGCGCGGTTGGGATGTATACGCTTCTGTCCGCGTTTAAGAAGATCGCCGCAATTGAAGATTTTTTTCGTGGCAGCAATTTGGTAAAAGGTCAGCATCTGCTCAGCCATGTAGCCGATGCGAAGCAAGTTATAGCAGACGACGCCGTCCTCGTCAGAGCGAAGTGCGTTTCGCAAATGAAGGACGACGCTGTTTACGACGTGGAGTTAGAGGTGAGTACAATTTTCTGTACGTTCATAATTATATACCTGTTTTACTTGGTTTGCTGTGTCTACTATGCACTATGTTTGTTGCTGGATGCATGGGTAAGGCCGCTTCTCGTGCTTTAGGTCAAGCAGCCCTGGTTGTGACTGCTATTAGTTCATCATCATCATCATCATCAGCCAATTTTATGTCCACTGCAAGACGAAGGCCTCTCCCAATCCTCGCCATCCTTGCCTGTCCTGCGCGAGCTGATTCCATTTGATGCCTGCGAATTTCTTTATTTCGTCCCCCCATCTTACTCTCTGCCGCCCACGGCTGCGCTTACCCTCTCTTGGTATCCATTCCGTCGTTCTAACTGTCCATCGGTTATCTAGCCTTCTCATCACGTGGCCTGCCCATGTCCATTTTTTCTTCTTAATATCGTTCATTATGTCGGCGACCCCCGTTTGTTCTCTGACCCACTCGGCTGTCTTCCTATCCCTTAGTGTAACGCCTATCATTTTCCATTCCATCGCCCGCTGCGCGGTTCTTAACTTCCCCTCTAGCTTCTTTGTAATTCTCCAGGTTTCTGATCCGTAAGTCAGTACTGGCAGGATTGGGATACCTTAATCGGGATACCTTAATTTACTAGCAACCATTCGATTTATCGTGCGGTACGCAAAACTACAAAAATAAATGGTCTATTTGTGGCTTCTTTCTGTCCCGCAACAAAAATTGACATCTATCTCGCGTGTCCTTCCTTGCATTATCACCGTTCTCATTGCCGGTTTTC
This sequence comes from Hyalomma asiaticum, assembly GCA_013339685.2. Classification (NCBI taxonomy): domain Eukaryota; kingdom Metazoa; phylum Arthropoda; class Arachnida; order Ixodida; family Ixodidae; genus Hyalomma; species Hyalomma asiaticum. Next base: position 111,345,212 of record CM023484.1, read on the forward strand.
CGAGCTCACGAACAGTGTGCGTACCATCAACGTGACATAGCATTGTTAATAGGAACATGACGAGCGCCCAGATTTCAGAAAAACTTTTTTGTGTGTGCAGTCTGCGGGGGAAGAGCCCATTGCTGTAAAGGCATTTTATCTAGGTCACTATCGAAAGTGCACCGTTTCTGCGTGAGGTGCCCGTTTCTTGTAAGCCGCTGGAAACACTGCCGGCACATACGAAGGGTGCAGACTTGAATCATTTTTGCAGTTTCCCACAAAATGTCTGCTACAAATCATTGTCCAAGCTTTTGGCAACCACACGCTTCCGTCGGCGCTGCGTAGATATAAAAACTATATGACCACACATCACAAGTACCACATGTGTACACAGCTTCAACTACTACGTCCCCAACAATATCGAATAATAGCAGCAGCATAAAGATATTTCTTCACAATTTTTTAACAGTGCTCTAAAGACGGAAGTTGAAAGTGTTATGGTAATTTGTACTTTTAAGATGGGGATATGTATCTCCCAGTAACTCGATCAATTAGAGGAGTGGTGACGCAGGAATTAACACCTGTTATGTTGAATGCATCGTGCGCGTGCTCATTTTGATAAAAAAATTGTTTACTTGCTTTTTTCGGCGCACTGCTGTAATCCATGTCTGTCGTCTGCTTTTTTCGTACCATCTGCTTGGGAATCGGTAGAATTTCACTGGTGGAGTCGACCCCTTCATGTTTGCATGGCTATTGTGACAGTTGACGACGCAGCAGTAGTTCCCTTCTTTCTGTCGGGGTGACATCGACGAACGAGGGGAGTTTCACGTGCAGTGCACGCTTCGCAAATGCGTGGGAACGAAAGGGAGCGGAGGGGTCGTACCACTCTGCAGTTGCACGCTTTTGCCGGCAGGGGAATGGCAAGCGCTGGCGTCGGCGGGCAAACTTGACAGGTTCTCCCCTATAGTAACCAACCGGCCGCCCACGGTAGCTGAGTTTATTTCTACCTGCACTAGCCTCGACAAGAGTGCGCAACATCTGCACGCCAAAGCAAGCCCGTCACCATTTGCCGGTTCTGTGTTGCCGCAGTCGCAACCCTTTCGTGCCGCTAAGCCCGCAGAGCGACAGCAGCCTCGCTCAGAACAGTCGACACCACAGTCCTCCCGAGGGGCCACACTAAAAACGCGCATTTCAGAGCTGCCCGCCGAGCAACAAGAAGCTACTTATGCAGCTATTTCGGCACAGTACGGCGCTCCAGCTTTTTGTAGTGGTCAAGACCTGTCTCAAGCTGTCTGCTACCAATGTCATGCCTCGGGTCATCTGGCATCCAAGTGCCCTACACGCACCAGCCGCTTATCATCATCAGCGCCTCCAACCATGCCCATGACACAGCAGCCTCTAACACTGCACAGTGCACCCGTTACGCTTGATGGCTCACAGCAGCAGTGCCCCTTCTTCAACGCAACTCTCAGTGGAGTCGGTGAGTGTGAAGTGTTTCCTGACTCTGGGTCCAAGGTGACATTAGTCTCTAAAGCTTGTGTGCCTGCAAGCATGATCATCCCATGGACCGAGCCTCCACTCGTGGTGGTAGGAGGAAGCACAGTGCTACCTGTTGGTGCTGCATTTTTGAACATATCCATTGGCGCAGCCACAGGAGTTGTTGAAGCTGCTGTTTTAGAAGATAATGTACTCCCCCTCATTATAGGTGAGGACTGCTTCTCAGCAGCACAAGCACGCCTTATATTCGAGCCGCCGAAGCCAGCGCAGTTGCAGCATACAGCCCCCCACGAGTATCACCATTACCGCAAACCAAAAGCTAGTCCCAAGAATGGCAAATGCTGCGATCCCAACAAGGTCCGTCCTTTTTCCTGAAACCAGGCGCAGTTCCAAAGACTGCCTACGTGATCCGTTGCCGTTACCAGAGCAGCCACCATGGCAAGCGTTAGCAGCTCAAACGTTGCCCTCAAGTAGTGCTCCTCTAGTGTCAAACTTCCGTGCTTCCGACACGGCGCTCGTGCACATTCATCCTGACATTCCACCGTCTCGTGTTGGCAGCCAGCTCACCCTCACGCAGCGGTCAGTTATAAAAGGTATATTGGCCGAGCACAACGCCGTTTTTGCTCGCCATGATGATGATCTTGGCCACTTCACTGGTATGCAGCACCGCATTGACCTGCTACCTGATGCTTTATCGTACAGTCGGAGCCATACCGGTACACTACAGAAGACAGACATTTCCTGGAAACTCAGGTGAAGAAGTTGCTCCACCAAGGTATAATACTCCCAGCTTCTGGCCCGTGGGCCTTTCCGGTTGTTGTGGTGACCCGTGGAGAAAAAAGAGGGCCTTTGAATGAATGCACCATCACAGTAGTGCATATGTTGGCCATGGTAGATGACATCATTCAGGACATATCAGGTTGCGCATACTTTGCTACCCTGGACCTGAAATGTGCCTACTGGCAAGTGAGTTTACGCCCACAAGACTACGAGAAGACAGTATTCATTACTCATCACGGCACATACATGTGGAAGCGCATGCCATTTGGACTGAAAAATGCTCCATCCACTTTCCAGAGAATTATGCAAATAGTGTTCCAAGATCTGTGCAATGGAACCACTGTCATGGCCTACCAAACTTCAAGAGGCAGCATTTGCAGTAAACACGTCCATGAATGCCAGCGCGAACTTTATGCCACTTCAGCTTCTCTATGGCTACGTACCGAAGATTCCACTCCAACAACATTGTCCATTCCAGCACTCCGCTCTTGCCGAGCGCATCCTTGACGCAACAGTGCAGCGCTCCGAAGCAGCCACCAATTCGGAAGCAGCTCAAAGTGCACGCAAAGAGCACTACGACCGCAGCCACCGTTCTCACATCTTTACCGTTGGTGATCTGGTCTGGGTGAGACGACAGGCTCCGGTTGCCAATGAGAAAATGGCACATCGCTTCAATGGTGTTTACCGCCTCATCGAGCAGCTTACAACATCCACATCTAGGGCTTTACGTGTGTCATGCTTGACATCTCATTTGTTTAATCAACCACGAACGGTGCACATGTCCCAGCTTAAGCCTTATGTACCATCAGCTTCTCCAGTGATCGAGCAACAGCCCACCGTCAATGCAGAGACCACGCCTGCCTCAGGAGCAAATGCTGTCGCCTCTGCAGAGCAGCCCCAGCCTCAACGGCCCCTTCGCACACGATGTCTACCGAGCCACCTCGACGGTTTTGTGCTCGAGTGAAGTTGCAGCATTTCCACACGTGTGTGTGAGTGTGTTATCGTGCGTGTGACAGTGTGCAGAAGCAATTGACCACGAGACTTGGTCAGTCAGACTGGGGTGGGATGTGAGCACCCGCATGTTCCGCCTATCTCATCACTAGCGTTACCTACAGCGCTGTTACGCCAACTCAAGACCAATCCCAAGTGAGGGAGGGGTTAGGTTCATTCACTACGCGACGGACGGTCACGGCGCACTCCACTATGCTCTCTAATAAATAGTTCATTACCCTGTTACTCTCGCCTCAGCCTTCACGCCTCAGCAATCACGCGCAGCCCTCACAGAGCAAGGTAAACTAATATTAAAGTTCGATTGTGTAGGAAGTCTCAAAGGCACCCTGCAACACTTTTCAAGCACCCATTTTTTTATTTACATGTCGCTTATAGACTGCACAACAGACAAAGGCTGCAAGAATGACAGTGACAGGAGTACTCAGTCCTAAGTTATTAAGCCTACTACATTCACTACACAAGAAAAAAAAAAGCAAGTTCTATGGGTCAGGTGATTACATTTCACTCACCAGCCATGGCACTGTACAGCCAGTGGAATTGACCATTTGCGAAAAAGCGAGCGCCACCTGTCACGTAAACAGGAAAGCATTGCTGGCGCGTTTGGTCGGAAAACAAATTCACGAATTGGCGTTTGTGAGGTAGCACTAAGCAGTTGACGTGCACCTGTTTTGTTGCTTCAATTTTATTTTTCTTTGCAGAAAAGTGCGCCTGCATTGAACAAACATGATCTGTGTCGTGCCAGCACGCAGGAGGCGGCCCCCCGCGGTCCTCGGCTGCTGATCCGAGGGTCGCGGGAACAAATCCTGGCCACGAAGGCTGCATTTCCATGCAGGCGAAATGCAGAGGCCCGTGTACTGTGCGATGTCAGTGCACATTAAGAACCCCAGGTGGCCAATATTTCCAGTCCTCCACTACAGCATCTCTTGTAATCATATCATGGTTTTGGGGAGTAAAACCCAGAAATCAATCTAATCCCATTTCCGTTACTAGAAAAGGTGTAAGGCAAGGATTTTTTGCGTTGTAGCATGAACAATGACCATGTGTGGTGACACCTGGTGCTGTGCTGCCAAGGGCTACAGAGAACAGTGTACTCTTAAGTGAATCGCAACTATTACTGACCCTCTCCCTTCAGAATTGCCTGGGAAAGTTCAAGCAATTTGGCGCGCTGGAATGGGACACGAGAACATACACTGCTTTCACCACAAATTGATACAGCTGCAAGCTACCAAAACCATTTCTAATTAACACGCGAAAACACACTTTAGTGATAACTGCAATCTTTGCAAATGCAAGTGAACAAGGCCAATCAACAGCCTGATGTCTGTGTTAGCCTTGCTGCATAACTCCGCGATATTTGGGCGCAGCCTTTAAGGAACTTGTGAGCAAGTCTGTCTCCCTTTTATGCAACCCCCCCCCCCCCACTATCAATTCTCTTTGAATTTCAAAAAGAGATCATTTATTTTGTCGCTTTTCTCAGCACGGTTATGTTCATTCAGAACTGCGGCGTTGTCAATGAGTGCTGTACTCCACAATAGATGCATTTACGATGAAACTGCTCATTTTAACATGAAGCTCAATGTGATCATCTACCAAACTCAACACCGTCGTGTCGCACGTGTTGCAGTTATATGAAAGTATGAGCTTCTTTCATTGCCAGCAGATCCTACTAAATAGTTCTTTTAATTTTACTCGATACTGAACGACTGTTTTTGCTGTAACATTGTTATACGATGCGGCTCGAAAATTAGCTCTTCGAACATCACATAAATCCCCACTGTTTTACTAGATTTTGGTATAGATAGAAAGGATGTGCAAGAGAGAGCTCAAGGAAGGACGTATCTGAGGTCCGCAAAGGCTTGCCATATAATGGAGTGCCTACAACATGGCCGTGTTTTACAGCAGAGCTGTTAGAACCTCCTACAATGATCATTCCATTGTGCGCAGAAGGGAAAAGCAGACCCGCACTTGCCCTCGACCCATCACCAGAGAGAGAGAAAGAAAGAAAATTTTCGGGCTGCGCAGGATGGTTATGTGAAAATTTCAGTCGCCGTTTCGGATGTGGTGCGTGCGCGTCCTTCCACCTCCTGACAAAACTTGCGCATGTGCCATGCGAGCGGCGCAACCCAGAATCGGGAACGAAAATGAATCTAAATAGAAAATTACGAAATGCAAGTTCTGTAGGGGCGAAGCCTAAAACCAGGGTCTCTCAATACTTCTGGTCATGAAACTCCCGCGTCACTCTATGGGAGAGCTCCATATACCGCCCGCCACCGCCGCGTGTGGCGCTGTCGTAGCTTGAAGGCGACAAGGAGGCTGGCGCCTGCTGTCGCGAGTGTGGTCGCCATTAGCGGAGTGTAGTCACGGCGTTGTGGTGTGTCGAGTTGTTGCTTTTTTTTTTTCTTTCTCTGTCGCCTCGATGCATCTCTCCATGTGGTGACGGCAATGCCGTACACTTGCTGCGTGCCGGGCTGCCGGTCGGGATACAACGGCACCGACAAGAAAGTCTCCTTGTTCTGTTACCAGCCGACGCAGAACAACGCGACAAGTGGAAGCGAGCGATCCCGCGACAAGAGAAGACCGGTTTTTCCTTCGGATCCAAGTACGTTCGCGTGTGTGAAAAACATTTTTATGCGGAAGACATCATTCGTGCAGACGTGTGTACAGTGAATGGGAGCGGTGTGTCGCTGCCTCGCGATTGCCCCAAATTGGCGGAAGACGCCGTACCGAGAATGTTCGAAGGTTTGCCTTCTTACTTATCCATCCAAACCAAAACAGCGTTCACGTGCCCGAACACGACGTCCACCTGCAAAAAGGCCGCGAGAAAATTCTTCAGCCTGCCTGGCAGCCGAACTCACGACAATCGCACCTGCAGTAGACGACAATGAAGCCGAAGAAGAAATTCACGGTAAGTCTGGCACATGCCTAGGCAGTATGCCACCTGCTCAGTACGCGGGCAAAATGGCACCACTACCTACATATATTTTCCTGTTGTCACTATTTACAGATGTAGAACAAGCTGCGAATCGCATTGGCCATGCTGACGCAGACTGCCAACAGATGTAGCCGTTTGCGTGGCTTGGGAGCTTCTAAGGGTGAAGGCACAGCTTCGCAGCGTGAGCAACAGCTCCAGTTATGCCACTCAAGCTCGCAAAAGCGGAGGCGCGTGCAGGTGACAGCCATGGAATGCTTAAAAACATTCTCAAGCTCTCCGACGCGAGAAGCTCATTATAGATCAGTGCATCATGAAGGCAAATATGAAGTCACGAAAGCAGCACGGTGAGTCCCCGTCTGTGATGAGTTTTGTGTGTGTGTGTGTGTGTGTGTGGTGTGTGGGTGGTGTGTGGTGCGTGCGTGTGTGCGTGCGTGCGTGTGTGTGTGTGTGTGTGTAAAATGGGCTAGTGTCTGTTTTGGAGTATAACTTTGAAGCGCGTCGATTGAAATGGAAGCGTTTGCTTTTTGGCTTAATGATCAAAACTACAAAGGTGATGACGTAAGCCAAAATGAATTATCTTGATTTACTATGCTTGTGTGCTGTGCTCCCTGCAGTACCTACAGTCCTTGAATTGCTAACACAAAGAAATTCACCTTTTGGTATTGCAGATATAAAAAGGAATGGCTTTACGACTGCCTGCTGCTGAAAATTCAAGTCCACAGCAGTGTATACATTCCTGCACGAGAATAATTTTCTTCCTCTGCCACACCCCCGGACCACTCTACACTTACTTAAAAAACCCTGAAGGCTGGCTTTGGGTTCGATGAAAATTTGTTTGCCATCCTGAAAGATAAAGTGGGAAATATTCCTGAGAGAGAATGACGAGGTTTGAACCAACACTTCCTTCTTTTTTCGCACTCACTTTTTACTGGACTGTAACGTGAAGAGCTCATTTTTATTTTTTTTCCTTCAGGGGTCCTCATGTTTGATGAGATGAGCGTGAGGAAGAGCCTTCACATCAGAGAATCAGATATGGCAACTGCTTGGGAAGGTGGACTCTAGCAGAGCACACGAAGCCGTCTGACCAAGTGAAGATGGTGACCATGTATTAGTGTTCCTTTTCCGAACATTCCTTGGTGGCTGTCGCAGACTGTGGGAGCGTTTGCACGTCGGGGCTGCACCGGGCTCCGCTGTTACTAAACTGCTTCTGCAGTGCATTGTACTCCTCTCAAATGCTGGTGTTGTTGTTGATGCAGTAACATGCGATAACTCAACCTTCAAACCGATCAGCATTAAATTTCGTTGGGTAAATTTCCATCAAAATTAATCTTCTTTCCGGTTTAGATTTGCTACATGTCTTAAGATATCAATGCCATGTTTCAGGGGTCAGTGGAGATACTAAACAAAGTATCGACGTCATTTTGAAATCCAGTCGACCCCTCCGAAGTCATACAGGTATAATTGATCCGCCACACATTTTCAAGTGCATCAGGAATAATCTGCTCAAGGCAGGGAAGTTTCTGGTAGGTAAAACTATAGTTTATGTTAGTCATGATCGCATCGTTCTGGCATATTTTTTCTCTCCTCACAGATTTTTATTAATGGTACAGTGCCTGACGAGCAAGAGTTCACCATTCCCACTATGCGGCACTTCTGGACTATGCGAGCAGCAAGCTGGTCTTGGGCTGTGCAGGCAAGAAAACGATAACCTGCTCTAGCACCGTGTCATGAATTGGTGTACGCGCAAAATGTGTTTTTTCGTTCGTGCGAATAGAGCGCACTTCAAATAATCACTTTAAAATTTTCCAGCCTCTTCAGTGAAAGCACTGCTTCAGCGATGGACTTCTACCGCAGTAGGGAGGAATGTGATGAACTTCATGACTCCAAAGCAACCTTGGATTTTACGAAACGACCTTAATGGCCTCTTCGACTGCCTAAACTCAAAAGACCAGAGATGTGCAGTATAATGAAGCACAAAACATTGATGTGAGCCCTGAAATTTCAAAGCTACTGTGTCTCTTTTGAAGCGTGAACTAAATCAGGATTATTTTATTCCAGACACTCAAGCAGAACATCGAATGGCTTGACAGGTGGCAAAGTTACATCCAGAGCTTACCAAAGCAGAAGCAATTCTTCTTTCTTAGCAAGCCAACGTGCAATGCCCTGAGAATGACCCTGCACAGCATAGTGACTCTTGTTCAAAAGCTACTGAAGTCAGGTTTTCGATATGTTTTAGTTGGAAACTTCGGACAAGACCACCTGGAGGTAACTTAATTTTTTTTTTCGCTAATGGCAGGCTTTTTATTTGCACGTTTCTGTTTTCAGAGATTCTTTGGCATAACAAGACACGTTGCTGGAGCATGAGGGCAGCCAACTGCTCAGCAGTTCTTGTTCATTTATCGCTTACTCTCGGTGAACAACTTAATCTGGCCTCCACAGCGAGCCTCCATTCAAGGAGATGGTCCACGTCTGCTCTTGAAGATGCAAGATCTATTTAAGCATAAAGAACCTACTTCTAACAGGTAAGCCATCTAATACAGAGATATGAGCACCAAAGTCTGAAAATGACAGTCTAGCTATTCGGGATGCTTGATACAGTAAACTTCTATTTTCCTTTCCTTCCTTTTTCAAAATTTTCAATTCTTGCCGTTTACTGTCAATGATAGAGCGAAATATTTGCATTTCAGATTGACACCTTGGCAATTCTACTCGACGACAAACTACTGGACTCTACTGAGCGCACGCAAGAAGTCAGTAGTCCGGAGTCCACAAAGGACTGCATTTTGGACTACCTTGGTGGCTATGTTGCAAGAAAGTTCGCTAAAATAAGCTGCAAGGACTGTCTCCAAAACACTAAGGAGCTCCTCCCGAGAGCCAAGTGCACTGACGGAAATTAAGACTAGAGGATTTTTGCAAGTGCCGTCTAACCAACTTCGGTGCCTCCTCCAAATTGTGGAGGAGCACATAGAGAGTGCACCACGGAAGAATATCGCATGTGCCGATGTTTATATGAATATTGTAGAAAATACACTAATGGACGACCGCACTTGCTCTGCCAGTGTCGGCTGCGCAACTCACTTCGTTAGCACTACAGCTGAAATTGTGCACTTTTTTATTAAGTGCCGTTTGCACTTTTTACGCTGCGAGCGGAATAAACTATTTCGTGCTGCTTCTCGTCCATCTTGCCCAGCGACAGGAGGGAGGAAGCAGATAAATAAACTACTTTTCAAGGTTCTCCTGTCTTGTTTCTTTTTTTTTCCTCTCCGACTGCACCCTGCCAATTTTTCTGCCACAGTCTAGGAAACGGAGCTTTTATTTACAACAGAATCGTGGCGCAATCCTGTTCTCGATAACTGCAAATAATTACATCAAATTGCATACCACGTCATTAATTCCGCTCAGCCTTACCTACAAGACATCGCATACCTAGCACAATACCGAGGTCACGTAAACACCTACGCAATTCGCTCTGTTAGACTTGGTGCTGACGCAAGAGATGCGGGTTCGATCCCGACCGTAACGGTTGCATTTTTTACTGAGGCGAATATGCTTTTGATTGGGCATGTACGACACATTACAGCGCACATTAACGAGCCCCAGGTATAGCCAAATTTTTCGGAGATCTCCATCACCGCTTGCCTCATAATGATGTGATTTGGGCATCTAAAACCCCAGTAATTATTAATAGCGCTCTGTAAGGCAGCAGTATTTCACACATAAAATCCTGCAGCTGGATTTTAAAATGGAAGTGTACAAGCAAAACTAGAGACGGGCAAGGAAATATGTCGCTTGAATAATCTAATGATAAAAGCTCTGGAGTTAATTTCAGTCTGCGCTGATGTTTCTGTAGACTCTGACGATGATTTATTGTCCACCTAGAAATGACAGTTACTGCGACAACATAAGGGAATGGATTAAAAACACACATAGCAGGTTCTAGCTTGTTATTTTATGGAATTTGGTTGCGGAAAACCAGAATTTCCGTTTGCACACCACGCATATCGCTGATATATAGCAACGGCAGTTCACAGCTGTGATGCCAGGATAGCCTCATATACAAGCTTCCTTGCTCTGTGCGCAAAATTCCGATTGGCAGCATCGTGACCCCAGAGCACACATTAAAACATTACTAGCAGGAGACAGTGCTGCGGGCGGCCAGTGTATGGTTGAGTCAGTTGTAATTTTTAGCACAAGCGGTGTTAATTCTTCGCTCAGTTGGGCCTATTCACGGTGTTCTCTATAATTTTAACCCGAAAATCAACCACGCAAGTATTATGAAACGCTGGTTTATGTACGAGCGCAGGCGAAACTGCGTCGCTTCACGTACCGCCTTCCCTTCGTCAAACCATTGGCAGCAATCAATTATTTGAGCTACTAAAGAACGCTCGTTCTGTATTAATTAGCCAGGGGTAATCACTGCAGTGACCAGTTAGTGAAGACAGTGAAGAGAAAAATCTGGCAAAACATTTTTAATGGCAAACACTCACGCGAACGCGGTACTACCCTACCAAGCGCGGCTGACCGATGCCCTTCAACTTACGGTGGCGCCTCTGGCGGCCGTTTTTGTCCATATATGAAACTTTGGCGGGAGTTTCATGACCAAAAGAAGTATTGAGGGACCCTGCTAAAACCTTTACATCAGTACCCTTGCCATTGTCCTGCTGCCTAAAATTTCTCGCGTTATGATTGACCGGAATTTCCTGTGATAAAGAATTCTCATATAGCATATTTTCTTAGGTTGTAAATTAAGTCCTGGTGAAGTTCCGTATGGCATCACTCTAGCGGTGCTGCTCATAGTGTTTCAGGCTGCCATAAACAGCACCATTAAAATCAGATATGAAATGTACTGTGTCAAACCTGTTGTGAACCGGGTCAGTGCTGCGAACTGGTTCAAAGATTTATTTCTTTGCACCGAACCTGAACCGGAGTGAAATGGTGCGCGTTGAACCTGAACCAAACCTGCATTTCTTGCGGTTCGACACCCCGTTTTAAACGTGTTAAGGTGACACGACTGAATAGTGCTTATGTTCGCCTGTCATGTCACGTGACCATTTTGGGGGCACAAGTGAGCTAGGATTTCAAACGGGCGTTATTAAATGTAGAACGAATATTCCATTGTGCCGAAACATTTCGGAATCAGCATGTCGAATGGCTACTGATGGAGTGAAAATAACATCCGGGTAGTCTGTATTCTGATCACGACCCCTTTAATACTGGTGTCACACGGGCGCTTTGAAGGCTTTCAAAACGACGGTCCATCGACTCAAAAGTCACGTTTGAGCTGCTTGCTACACGGTCGGTTTCAATGGCCATCGAGTCGATAGTCTGTCGAGCTCGATATACTATCGACTCGACGGCCATCGAAACCGCCCTTGTAGCAGCTCAAACCCGACTTTTCAGTCGATGGACTGTTGGTTCGAAGGCCTTCAAAGCGCCCGTGTGACACCAGTATAAGTGCACTGTTGGATAAAGCCCTCTTCCAATTATTTCCAATCTGCGCTGTCCTCAGCGGAGTTAGTTTCCAGTGACGGCCCGTCTGCGTCCAGTAATCATCAGCCCACACCATCCACTGCTTCACAGGACTGACCACCACCTCTGCCAAGTGTTGCGCAGCCGCTGGAGTCTGAAGGCCAGTGCTGAATTGCAGACATTGTAAGGGAGGTGGCAACCAAGTACTGCACAAGAGAGGTCAATTCCTTTTCTGGTGAATGGGTGAGTTGTGAGGAGGTATCAGGAATGGGAGCATTTCCAGGTGGCAGGCTGGTCCGGATGCCGTACACCAATGGAACAACAGGTAAACAAAAAAAAAACCAAAGATCATAACACACGTGGCGAGGCAAATTCGAACATATAACCCACTATCGTTGAAGTCGTCGAATATGGCCTATCCATTAAGGCCGTTATGTATAGATTAACTGTCGTGGTCTCGTTACCGGCACAATTTAGCATGCCAAGAACCCACACATGCCGTCAGGCATAACTGCCATCTAAGCCAACTTTACAAGGGGGTTGGCAGAACTGTACAGTCAGAAACTAAGAATATACCGAAAACTTGTGACACAGGTACAGGCAAATTGTTTACCATTACTGGACCATCACCTGGTCTTTCCTTAAAGGGTCCCTGAAACGTTTTTTTGACATTGTGTCACTGATTAGGCAACACAAATGTGAAATCATTCCCACCATAAATAAAGTGAAGCATCCTGTGCTAAGGTAGCTACGGGCTTATTTCTGTCGCCTTCATCCTTACCACTGCTGTTCCTGCTCAACTCGAACAGCGGCAGAGTGCGCGCTAGCGACGACTGCGCCTCCCATGTCAGCCGCTGTGCAGAGCCCTCCGTAGCGACATAGCGCTGCGATGTCTTTACTGGGGTCGCCGGCCTCGGCAGTGCTAGCCTCTGTAATAGTGCGCCAGCGACTTGCGTGTGCGCTGCCAGATGCCGCGACGATACCGTTGGCTGCCCTTCAGTGCTCGTGACGCCACGCGGGTTCCGCTTCGTAGCACCCATCGCATGTCCCGTGGGAAGGTTACGCTTGGAGTTCAAGTCGCGTCGATCTCTCACGATGTGCGCATTTAAAATTTTGTAGTAAATTACACGTTTAACGCAGAGTGCTGATATTGTTAGGCTAATGATCGGAAGGACTCGGCTATCAATGCAACGCATTTGTACAAAATCACCAAAACCGTTTCAAGGTCCCTCTAAAGGGGTCGTGAAAAGAATATAGAAATGCCCGGTTGTAATTTTCATTGATTCAATATGCACTGACAAGCCGATTCCAAAGTATTTTGGCAAAATATTCAGTGCACATTTAATAATGCCAGTTTGAAACCCCAGCGTTCTTGTGCTCCCGAAACAACTATGCGACACTACCGGCCAGCACGGTACTATTCGGTGATGTTGCAGTAAGATATTTCTAAGTTCAACGGTATAGAGAAATGCGTTTGCTCTAAAATAATCGATTTACTTGAAAGCTAGAAAGAAAGAAAATACTTAGAAACTGTGCAGTGCCGCCATTCGAAAGCAAAGCTGCAGCACGGTTTGCTTCCCGTGGCCTCCAAGGGCGCGCCAGTCTCGAAGGTCTGGTGGCTAAGATGACGTCAACTGCAGAGTTGAGGGGAACGTGCACAGTGAAACCAAAACCACGCTTTTTATCGCTCTAAATCAACCCACACGGTGCAATGGAACAATGCATATTGTTGACTGGAGCGTCAGGATCCCTAATACGCACTTAGCACAAAATGTTCAGAAAACGTTTCACGACCCCTTTAAGCAGTATAAAAGTGGCATCAGCGAAGTAGAAGCACAGGAAGCCAACTGACCACGCACTAAGTGCACTCAGATTACCTGAAGTGCAAAAGGCTGACAGAAATGAGCGAGGTCCCTTTAAACACAGGCTGGGTTTTGCAGTTTCAATTTGGACGTCAGTCTGAAACGTACACAAGCATGAATTCAAGCCACGCTGCCTTGTCAATTGTTTTTGTTGCTTGCATTCTTATTTAGCCCAAAAATCTAAAACAGAAAGCAAACTGACTTTTGAGAAAAGATACTGATGAGAAGCAACATTGCAAAAAGATGCCAAGGCACAGTTGTGACGGGAGTGAAAGGTTTGGATCATATTACTCAGAATTAAATATACTAAATCTGACATTTTCAATTCATTTGCCTAATAATCTAGTGCCTTTCACTACCATTATTTATCTAGCTACATTTGTTCCTCTCACTAAAGCCATAGTTACAGTGAATCTGAATATCGCACCACAGTTGTACGCATCCACGTGAACACCAAAGAACCTTTCGCATGCCACTTTGATAGCCTGTCCGTGGGCTCTCCTTCCGATACCAGACAAGATCCATGGTAAGGCACTGGTACAGTGCTCAGAGAATGAAACCCGAGATGGGAACACTGCGCTACAATTACTGGTGTGTAAGCATGTCATGGCACTACTAACGTGACTACTAAAGGTGATGTGGGCCTTGATGAAAGTGTACGAGCCAATATTACGCAGACATGCTGCAAACTGAATGCGGTTGGAATGAAAGTACATGAGGACTGCACACAAAGAGCCCTCCTTTGTTTTCTTATCTAAGCGAGCCATCATGCTGAACAGCTAAGGATGCGAGGTCAGTTGGAAGGAAATGCACAAAAGACGCTTATTACCAAATGGCTTGGACGGTTTGGGAGAGTTAGAAAAAGAACATTGCAGCAAAGCAGGCAGAGAAGACGGAAGGAAAAGCATTTATGCAAACGCAGGCACACGACGATGCTTTCCTGCAGTTTATAGGACATTGCACCTATAACGAAGCACAAAGCTAAGTAGTCCTGTGTGGAGCACGCTTTTCTTCGTTGCTTCTGCCTGCTTCCCTGTAATCAGGCACGAAGTAAACGCGTTCCCCACCGCATTAAACTTCCTCCGAGTACAGAAAGGCGAACGAATTTCTGTCTAAGCAAACAAGAGCGTTGCGTGATAGTATTACGATTCTTTTATTACCTTAATCTTGCAGACAAAGAACACTTCGGTTCATATACAGTAAGGAGGGAGGAAATAATTCAAAGGCGGCAGCAGAGGCGGCAGCAGCAGCAGCGCTGAAATTGCATTGTCGCACGCTGGAAGACCACAAGTATGAATTTTTTATCTGTCGATAATTTACCACCGACGGCATGCTGCCGGTAAAGTTTCCGCACGCTGTTGACATTACGGAGCCACACGGCTAGACTCACAGTGGGGCATTTTTGCTTAGAGCTGGAGACACGTAAAGACGGTAGAAACTCTGTTGGTCGCAATATAAACAAAAGCTTCGGCTTCCAACTGGGCCTTAAGTACTTTCTTCGCGTTTCACTGACGACAGCCTCGTCCTCATTGTGCATTAGCGATAAACCAGAGAAGTGCCACATAATGGCAAATCAGACTCACGTGGAAAGTACCTCCGCAGTCATGCGTAGAACCATGCACCGGCAGCTACAGGACAACCGCAATGAAAACGATTGTTGCGGGCGCGCAATGCACATGGCGAGATCTCTCGCGCACTTGTCAACTGTAATCGCACTTCATGATGCAGTTTCCTTGCGCAAATCAGAGGCATCGAGGAACACAAACCGAGTCATGACAAGTGCCACCGCAGAACACTTATACGGTGCCACTTCGAAGAGGAGGTCGTGCTTCGAAGAGCGCAGAGTTAAAACAGCGGTAAACACGACGAGACTTCCCACACACGTGGGAAGCGCCGCCGCGCCGCACTGTAATGATGGGATAGTGTGCCGACCAGACCCACCAACTCTGACGTGTCTGACCGCCGCTAGGGTGTCTACCGCCGCCGAGTACAGTAAGGTCCCTAGGGACTTTAGAGTACAGTGGTGTGCATGAGGCCAGTGGTGTGCATGAGGCCAGAGATACAATCGGGAATGGATGTGAATCAAAGAACTGTGGGACGCTCGCGTTGGGTGCTCACGGGAAAACTACAAACGAGGCTGTAAAGGGCGATATGGGATGGGCGAGTTTTGAGGCAAGGGAAGCGCAGAGCAAAATAAGGTTTGAAGAAAGGCTAAGGAATATGAAAGAGGTTAGGTGGGCAGTGAAGGTGTTCCGCTATTTATATAGAAAGAGCGTTGACACGCAGTGGAGAAAGAGAACTAGGAGGCTCACCAGTAAATATACGGCTCTAAGAGAACTGACAACAAAGAGCGTAAAGGGAAAAGTCAGAGAGGCGGAGAAGATTTACTGGAGGACAGCGATGGAAAAAAAACCGACTCTGAATAACTACCGAGAGGGCAAAAACGAAATAAAGAGGAGGCATTTTGATAATTCAAGAGGAAGCGCTTTATTGTTTGAAGCGAGATCGGGCTGCCTTAGAACGCGTGTTTATAAAGCGAAATTCAGTAAAGAAGAAGAAAATGCACATGCTGTGAGGAGATAGGGAAACGACAGAGCATGTTCTGATTGAATGCGGAAATATCCACCCAGGTGTACGTTTGGGCACCACCCTACATGAAGCATTGGGTTTTAGGGCGAACAACGGGAAGCTGAACATAGCCGCGATTGAAATAAGTAAGAGACGGTTAGAATACTGGTGGCAGAAAACTAGAGAGAACGGACAAAAATAATTATAGGGAAAAATATGGAATTTCTGCCATAAGGGGCAGGGAACTGGGATATGAAATTCCGTTTGTGATATGGCATGATCGATTTGATTGAAGTAAATTTAAAAGGCATGAGGAAAATTAAAAGAGAAAAAAAAAAGTTCTTAATCTTCTTACGAGCCTGGTGGCGCACATGTCACCGCCCCGTTACAAAGGGGAAGCTCATAGCATCCCCCATCCATCCACAGAAAGGCGAACGAATTTCACACAGTTTGCAGTGGCAACAGTGGCAGCAGTGGCAACGAAGCACACGTTTGCAGTGGCAACACCTGATGTTGCCATTGCAAACCCCCCAATGATTTCGAAGCTCCATCGAAGACACCGCCGCAGACGCATAACCACCAATGTTAACGTCGGTTTTTCAATCTTCATGGGGCGAGGAAGGCAGCAAAGTGAGCTGAGCTGTATGCGACGCTGAATATGGAAAATATCAGTCTGTATGGTGTGGCGGAAACTCATCTTCGCGAGCTAGAGGAGCCACCAGTTGATCCGGAGTGGCAGTGGGCGGGCTGCAACCGTACGGGTGACTGCCGCAAAGGAGGCGGCGTTGGTGTGTTGTGGCGCAACAATGCAGCTTGGGTGCCAATGAAGGGGCCCTGTGATGAACACATTGGTGTTACTGGGAGCATTATGGTGAGTCTGTCCTGTTTGGTGTGGTGTATTTACGGTTGGCAAGTGGACCTCACGACGGCAACGACAAAGTCCTACAGTGTTATCGTCGAAGTGTGAAACGGTGGGTGCAGACCGCGAGGTACTGTTGATGGGAGACTTCAACGGACACATCCCGGCCACCGACGGGTACTTAGACTACAACGGAAAGCTGTTGTTGCGGTTGTGCGGAGCAACTCTCCTTGGAGATCGTCACCTCCGACTGACTGTGAGGGATTGCTTCACTGGTGCGCTCGTAGCAGCTGCTCTAACCATAGACTATGCGCTGGCGACTGCACAAACTGGCCGCTCGCATAACACAGGTACATATCGATGAAGACGGCCAGTTCAGCCTCGGAAGCGAACCACAATCGCATACGGCTGTTCGTTCTCTGGGGCGGCTCTCGTACAGGCCGCAGGTCGCCTCCACCGAGGCGTGGCATGTACTTGCCGAGCAAGTCAGTCGAGAGGGTCGCCGAGGATTTTGAAAATTGTCCTCAACGGCGGAATCCCACTCATATAGTGAATTTGTGTGCGCTTTGGACGCCTGTAATGCGTACCCGGATGGTCCAGGAAAGGCGGCCGGGACACAGACCACAAAACCATGGTGGGACAGAGAAGTGGAAGTGGCGTGGAAAGAACGCCGCCATGCGAATCGGGAACATCGGAGGACCGTCAAAGGTCTCGACACTGAGGTGTGTGCGGAGAAGTGGGCTGTGTATCTGGACCAAAAGCACAAGGTGCAGGCCCTAGTTCAATGCAAGATAGCAGACTACAACCTCAGGCTGATCCAGTCCATCAGACAGGAAGGAAGATCCGCAGCACACAAGTTTTGGACATACGTCAGGTCCTTGGACAGAGCCGCCCCCCCGCCACCTCCACTCGTAGATGCGGCAACGGGGCAGCCGGTCACCGAGCCGTGTGAATACATTACACAGCACTTCTCCCGGATCTTCGGGGCCTCGGGCCGACTACGACCACCCTCCTTACTGAAGAGGAGGCAGCCAGTCCCAATACTGAACAGTCTCCAAGCCAGGAAGAACCACCCTGGACCTTCTCAAGGCTCACAGTTGAACGGGCTCTGAAGCGGGTTAGGGCTCGAACGGCCACTGGCCCCGACGGCATGCCAGCGCGCGTACTAAAGTGCTTGGGAAAGGACTCGAGGGAACAGCTCGCAGAGATCCTCACGGCCATCATCGAAGGCGGGCCCATCCCCAAAGAATGGCATGAAGGCAAGGTGATTCTTATCCCCAAAAGGGGCGGTGATGCGAGAAACATAGAGGACTACAGGCCAATAACGGTCACCAGCGTTATGTATCGCCTCTTCGCGGGGGTGATTAAAGCATGGTTGAGTGGGTGGGTGGAGACCAAGGGACTACTGACCGAGCTCCAGAATGGCTTCAGACCAGGCAGACGGCTGGATGACAATCTGTTCGTCGTCACGCAATGTGCAGAAATAGCCCGAAAAGAGGGGAGGACGCTGTTGTGCTGCTTTCTGGATGTTGAAAAAGCGTACGATAACGTGCCCCATGGTCCTCTCTTCGCATGTTTATCTGACCTTGGTCTACCACAACTGCTAATCTCCACTATACGACGGATGTACAGCGACAATGTAGTGAGTGTGCAGTTGGGTGACATAATCACTGGCCCAATTCGTGTTAATAAGGGTCTGAGGCAGGGCTGCCCACTGTCGCCATTGCTGTACATTCTGTACGCATCCAGACTAGAGTGGGCCTTGCTAAACTCAAACCTCGGGTTCAGCTTGCGTTTCAGCACAACTAGCGCCAGCGAGAGGCACCGCCTGCCTGGTTTGGCTTTTGCAGACGATCTGGTTCTTATGGCAGAGAGTCACCAGGAGTTGCAATCCCTCCTCGATATCTGCCAGACAGAAATCGTGAGTCTTGGGCTCCGATTCAACATTAAGAAATCCGCGGTTGTCCGACTAGCTGGAGGGAGCACCGATGCAGCGGCGTTGACCTTGGGAGGAGAATCACTGGCCGCACGCAACGAGTACAGGTACCTTGGAGTCACCCTGTGTGTGGATGCAGCAAAGTACAGTCTGCACGAGACCAAGATTCGACAGGCTGCGCTACAGGCTCAACGAATCCTCCGTCGTCGTGCCTCTGGGGTTGCAACCGCTTCCAAATGATCCGCGACCTATGGAAGATGGTTCACGTGCCGGGCCTGACGTTTGGAACGCGGTTGTGTGCATATCGTCAACGACTCGGGAGTGGTTAGAGCGGCAACAAAGAGAGGTCGGCCGTGCGGCGCTCGGTGGCCATGGTCGAGTGGCCAATGAGGCGGTACAGGGGGATGTCGGATGGTCCAGCTTCGAAGCTCGGGAGGCCACCAGCAAGATTGCCTACCGGGGTCGTCTCATGCTCATCGACGCAGTCGGTGGGCGCGCCGCGTGTTCGAGTATCTTTCGGCGACATGCATGAGGACTGACTGGACACGACGAATCTACCAGCTGGAGAAGAAGTATGGCTTCTTTGCAGAAGATATCCCTACGGAAACTGCGGCTCAGTGGGCGGTCGAGGTCCGCCTGCGAGTCAAGGAAGCAGAAGACACCCGCTGGAGAAAGGCTATGGAGGCCAAGTCCACCCTCGAGTGCTACAGGAAACACAAGGAGAGCATCAGTGGGTCGCGCTTCTACGACAACAGTAGGGGCAGCAGCCTCCTGTTCGAGGCGAGAGCTGGGGCTCTTCGCACTCTTGAGTACCGCAGAAGGTTCGACGACGATGTAGTCAGCAGCCTGTGCAGAGTCTGCGGTGTAGAGACTGAGACGCAAGAACACCTCGTTCTTCGATGCAGGAGTCTCCCAACTGCTCCGATGGAGGGCGCAACCCTCCACAGGCACTGGGGTTTCAAGTGCTCGATGAAGATGGCAGCAGTGACAAGGAGGTGGACGATACGCGGTGGCAGTCACGAAAGGCGGCTTTCGGAGTGGTGGGCAACTGTGCGACGGGCTTAGGACCTAGGCTGATCTGTGCGCGTCTCTGCCTTTGTCGTGTGTTTTTAATTCCGCTTTCTTTTATTTATATTGTTTTTTCTTGAGGCCAGGACACTGAGGGGTTCCCCCGTTGCAAAGGGGCAGGCCGCCACTACATCATCATCATCATCATACGGCTCCTAAGAGATGGCACAAAGAGCGTAAAGGAAAGTCAGAGAGGCGGAGAAGATTATGGAGAGCAGCATGTCGATTGAATGCGGAAATATCCGCCCAGGTGTACGTTTGGGCACCAGCCTACAGGAAGCCTTGGGTTTTAGGGCGAACAACGGGAAGCTGAACATAGCCGCGACTGAAATAAGTAAGAGACGGTTAGAATACTGGTGGCAGAAAACTAGAGAGAACGGACAAAAATATTATAGAGAAAAATAAGGACCTTCTTGCCATAAGGGGCAGGGAACTGGGTATGAATTTCCGTTTTTTCCATACTATGATCGATTTGATTGAAGTAAATTTAAAAGGCATGAGGAAATTTAAAGAGAGAGAGAAAAAAAAAAGTGCTTAAATCTTCTACGAGCCTGGTGGCGCACATGTCACCGCCCCGCTACAAAGGGACGCTCATAGCATCCATCCACCCATCCATCAAACAAGAGCCGTGGTCATGGCCGTGGTTAACTGTAGCGCTGCAATCGATCGGTGTGCCAGCGCGCGAAATTAAAATATTGATGGCGAGTTTAGTTTATATTCACCCGAAACAAAGTGGCGACCGTAGACACGCACGTGTTTCAAGTTCCGAGGTCCTTCCTATGTATCCGGGAAAACCACAGGCGCCGAGGTTTCTCGGACAGCATTCTTGTGCGTTCGCACCGCCACGTTATTACCTTCGGTAATGAGTGCAAACCTATGCCCAGTTCTGCGTTGGTCGGCTTCGCAACAGTCCGGCTTTTTGTGCGGCAACCTAAAATCGCGCAGGCGGCATGATTGCGAAGCGAGAGGGAACTGCGAGTCACAACGTGTCGACGCGCAGACTTCAGTACGGTTCTGTAGGTTCCTAAAGATGGCGGGCAGGCTCGCGGACCGGGCGGAAGTGACGCGCATACCGACCACGGCGGTAGCATTTCGACAGAGGCGAAGATGTCAAGGCCAGTGTACTGCGCATTGTCAGTGCACGTTATCGGGGCTCGGATGTTCTCGAAGCCGCCGTCGCACCCGGAGTCCACCATATCCGTAGAAGTGGCATTCAGGGTGGCAAGCAAAATTTGCACCCTGCGCACTATGACGTAATCTTGCTGGTGATGGCACGGTAGTGAAATAATGACAGGCTGAAGATAGCGAACAATTCTGAGAGGAACGCTTGAGGACTCCTTGAATCTACCTTGAATACGAGGCCTACGCAGTATTGTCGCGAGAACTTCCGCTGTCTCATAAATTGCCGGCTACATTAGGAAAATGTCTGGACCGCCACACTTAGTAAGGAAAGTGTGACGCCACGGGAAGGTGTGACATCTTCCCGTGGCGTCACATTTGCTTGAAGACACTCCTTGCCGAATGACGAAATTTAGACCACCCAAAACGAGTATATAAATCCGCCCCTCAAAAAGTCTGCACGCTTGTAGTGCGCTGAAAGCCGAAGCCAGTAGTGTCATTAGGCGACACATTTCAACGCATTAAGATAGGACCACATAACTATTTTGGTCCCAGATAATGCAACCGCAACTAAATTTTGTGTATGTTTATCTATCAAAATATCTTTTAAATTAGCTTTTTTTTTTTTCTAAATGGAAGAGTGCAGTTCGTAGGGGTCTATGCTTTGCTTTACTTTCTGGTTATGAAAACGATTGCCATTCGCTTCGAACGAATGTATACAGTGTAAATACCCAGAGAGCCACACTGCGATGAAAACGGCTGCAGTGCGTCTGCGGCATGATTTGCCGGAGAAAATGGAAGGAGGCAACGTTTGTTCTTTCTTTTTTCTCATATATAAAAAGTGTTCGAGAGAAACACTAAAGGTGCACCCGTGGACTTCCATTCTGTGCATGGCCACATCGCTAAGCTGCAACGTATTTTTCGCGGCCACCGGAAACGCTGTAGATGAGTTCTTTGACATCAGTAATGCAGCAAGGAAGGCAGCCAATCACCTAAATGTGGTGATAGCTCAAGACGAGTCTTCCGTCAGGCCCACCGGACAACTACGGGATCAGTCGTCGGAGGAATACTGCCGTGTGGCAGTATATGCGTCTTACTCGGACTCTCTGACTGCTTCTTTAGCTCGCCGCTTTTCTGAAAGCAATGCGAGGGCTTCTCCAACTGCATCTATCAAAGATGAACCACTTGAGCTGCTTTGAGTTCGCTGCCCTCGCCGAAGTACGGCATGATGAGTGCACACAGAAAGTGTGTAATGAATCACAGAAATTACTTTGTCAGCCGTGTCATCACGCAAATCACCCAGAAAAATAGAGAGGAGTCGCAGTTGCTGTTCAAGGAAGACTGACTGAGTGATTGTAGTTGCGTGTTTGTGAACACATTGTGTTGTGTGCTAGTCATCAGTTCGGGTGAGCCGAGAACCCGCATGCAGCAAGACTGAGCATTCTTCTCCACGAAGCGATAGTACCTTTATGCATTTTTTATTAATTTGATTTGTTTGTCCGATAATAAACTCCAATGTATCTCTCCAAGCCAAGCAGTAATTTGCTGTTCGAAATTTTTTTATTTCATGTTTGTATTTTATTTATTTATTTATTTATTTATTTATTTATTTATTTATTTATTATTTATTTATTTACCAATGCTGCAGGCCCTACTCGGGCCCAAGCAGGAGTAGGTGCATAATGTCAGTGACAATATCAAACAGAGTACAAAAAATGAAATACAAGGCATAAAATTTACAACTATTGTCAACATTAATAAAGAGCGTAGATAATATTTAGCAATAATAGCAATAACGCAATACAAAGTACAATGCAAAAATTCATGGCACCAATGAGAAGCAAATAATATATAGCAGAATTTCAAAAATCAAAGATAGGTCATCGACGAGATGTGCGAACCATTGAGTCAGCATTAACCACATTTTCCGGTAACTTGTTCTATAGTGACAGAGGGTGAGGGGCTCATGACTATTGATGCACGCTAAGGTGACTGAATGGTTGCCCTTCCGAATGGTGTCCGTTGCGAAGAACAAACCGGAGAAGAAACTTATTGTATTGTTTTCGCGGCGTGACACCGGGAAACGAAAACCCGGCCAGTGGCCGTAAAGCTGTCGCGTTTGTAGAGCAGCGCAAGCTGACTGACATTGCAATATTTGACAATGTTCGGCCCCACCCCACCCCTCCCCCCTATACCCGCCATAAGGAACGTCTCTTACGGAGGCGGATTACCCGCCCGCCGTGGTTCGCCCGGAATATTAGGTCGCGGTCTGTAAGGGGAGCGCCTCACACCTGGCGTTTTCGTCGGTGGCTCGCCGCCTCCACCATCGTCCCGCTGCGGCTCACTATCGGCGGTCCTCTCATGCGACCGCTTTCCGGCCAACGAGCTCCCTTCGTCGCGAGAAACATCCATACGCTCCTCACCGGGTTCAGTCGCGCTCACCGGAGGCCGCACATCTGGGGGCGTATCCCGTCCAGTCGGCGCAGTGTCGACGCCTTTGACGGGCTCGTGCTGGTCCTTGGAAGCTTCGACGACTTGCTGCTTGTCACGCTCGCCCTCCGGAACACAGGACGATGTAGATGGCTGTGCTTCACGGGCGTTTGCCTGAGGCGTCGCCTCTTCCAAGTCAGCCTCGTCCATGAGCAGGTCGGCAGTGTCCTCACTGACTCTAGGCCCTGTCACGCTGGCGTACGTTCGTTCACACTGGCCGTCTTCGTGACCGAAGCGCCGACAAACCACCACATCGCGGAATGCGGCACTCGCGGCGGATATGGCCCGTGCCACGGCAACGAAGGCAGAGCGGAGCCCTGCCCGGCACAACAACGAGGGCTTGCTCACCCGACACACTTAGCTGGTGTGGCAAGTCGTCAATTTTGACTCCGGCGTTCAGCTTCAGAGTCACGAGCCTCGTTGTAGACCCTTTGTCAGTCAGTCCTTCGGCCCGCCAGCGCTCCCTGACGATGTCGGTGACTTTACCGAAGGGCGCCAAGGCAAGGCGCACGTCCTCGTCAGGCACACTGTGCAGCAACCAGTGCACCTTCATTCGGACTTCCCTGTTGGCCGGGTCGATGACGATACAGCGCTTGCTTTTAACTTGCAGTTCACCGATGCTGACCAACTTCTTCACCGCTTCAGCGTCCTTGAAGGTGACCGCCCACACGTGGCTCATGCGGTACGCCCCCAAGGCGACTACCTCGGGGAGTACCGAATGCTGAGCCAGAGCGTCGCGGAAGTCTTCTACCCTGTAGGGGCGAGCCGTGACGTCCGCATGCAAAAACACGGTATTTAAAACAAACCGTCCTGTAGGCAAACTGGGCAGAACAACCTGGTATTCGCTTTCCATCGTAGATAACCTGTTACCGCGGCCGAGCTTGGCCGCTATCGCCGCTCCGTCGGAGCTCATGAAACACGTCCGTTCGCTATCGCGGCCGGAAGTGGAATCCCTGAGCTAGCCGGGCAGAGAGAAACTATACCCACTTCACGGTATCCTAGCTGCGTGCATCACCCACTGGTTAATTCACCGAAAGGTTGAGGGAGGATAGAGGAGAAGGCAGCGGAGGAGAGTGTGACGCTCTTCAAAACTAGGAACGCACTTCGGATGATTAAAAAAAAGTACAGCGCCCAACGTGGGGCTCGAACCCACGACCCTGAGATTAAGAGTCTCATGCTCTACCGACTGAGCTAGCCGGGCAGACAGAAATGGCCTCATTTCAGGGAATCCTAGCTGCGTGCATCACCCACTCGTCATTCACCGAAAGGTTGAGGGAGGACAGAGGAGAACGCAGCGGAGGGAGAGTGTGACGCTCTTCAAAACTAGGAACGCACTTCGGATGATTAAAAAAAAGTACAGCGCCCAACGTGGGGCTCGAACCCACGACCCTGAGATTAAGAGTCTCATGCTCTACCGACTGAGCTAGCCGGGCATACAGAACTATACCCACTTCACGGTATCCTAGCTGCGTGCATCACCCACTGGTTAATTCACCGAAAGGTTGAGGGAGGACAGAGGAGAACGCAGCGGAGGGAGAGTGTGACGCTCTTCAAAACTAGGAACGCACTTCGGATGATTAAAAAAAAGTACAGCGCCCAACGTGGGGCTCGAACCCACGACCCTGAGATTAAGAGTCTCATGCTCTACCGACTGAGCTAGCCGGGCATACAGAAACTATACCCACTTCACGGTATCCTAGCTGCGTGCATCACCCACTGGTTAATTCACCGAAAGGTTGAGGGAGGACAGAGGAGAACGCAGCGGAGGGAGAGTGTGACGCTCTTCAAAACTAGGAACGCACTTCGGATGATTAAAAAAAAGTACAGCGCCCAACGTGGGGCTCGAACCCACGACCCTGAGATTAAGAGTCTCATGCTCTACCGACTGAGCTAGCCGGGCATACAGAAACTATACCCACTTCACGGTATCCTAGCTGCGTGCATCACCCACTGGTTAATTCACCGAAAGGTTGAGGGAGGACAGAGGAGAACGCAGCGGAGGGAGAGTGTGACGCTCTTCAAAACTAGGAACGCACTTCGGATGATTAAAAAAAAGTACAGCGCCCAACGGGGGGCTCGAACCCACGACCCTGAGATTAAGAGTCTCATGCTCTACCGACTGAGCTAGCCGGGCAGACAGAAATGGCCTCATTTCAGGGAATCCTAGCTGCGTGCATCACCCCCGTCATTCACCGAAAGGTTGAGGAGGACAGAGGAGAACGCAGCGAGGGAGAGTGTGACGCTCTTCAAAACTAGGAACGCACTTCGGATGATTAAAAAAAAGTACAGCGCCCAACGTGGGGCTCGAACCCACGACCCTGAGATTAAGAGTCTCATGCTCTACCGACTGAGCTAGCCGGCATACAGAAACTATACCCACTTCACGGTATCCTAGCTGCGTGCATCACCCACTGGTTAATTCACCGAAAGGTTGAGGAGGACAGAGGAGAACGCAGCGGAGGAGAGTGTGACGCTCTTCAAAACTAGGAACGCACTTCGATGATTAAAAAAAGTACAGCGCCCAACGTGGGGCTCGAACCCCGACCCTGAGATTAAGAGTCTCATGCTCTACCGACTGAGCTAGCCGGCATACAGAAACTATACCCACTTCACGGTATCCTAGCTGCGTGCATCACCCACTGTTAATTCACCGAAAGGTTGAGGGAGGACAGAGGAGAACGCAGCGGAGGGAGAGTGTGACGCTCTTCAAAACTAGGAACGCACTTCGGATGATTAAAAAAAAGTACAGCGCCCAACGTGGGGCTCGAACCCACGACCCTGAGATTAAGATCTCATGCTCTACCGACTGAGCTAGCCGGGCATACAGAAACTATACCCACTTCACGGTATCCTAGCGCGTGCATCACCCACTGGTTAATTCACCGAAAGGTTGAGGAGGACAGAGGAGAACGCAGCGGAGGGAGAGTGTGACGCTCTTCAAAACTAGGAACGCACTTCGGATGATTAAAAAAAAGTACAGCGCCCAACGTGGGGCTCGACCCACGACCCTGAGATTAAGAGTCTCATGCTCTACCGACTGAGCTAGCCGGGCATACAGAAACTATACCCACTTCACGGTATCCTAGCTGCGTGCATCACCCACTGTTAATTCACCGAAAGGTTGAGGGAGGACAGAGGAGAACGCAGCGGAGGGAGAGTGTGACGCTCTTCAAAACTAGGAACGCACTTCGGATGATTAAAAAAAAGTACAGCGCCCAACGTGGGGCTCGAACCCACGACCCTGATATTAAGAGTCTCATGCTCTACCGACTGAGCTAGCCGGGCATACAGAAACTATACCACTTCACGGTATCCTAGCTGCGTGCATCACCCACTGGTTAATTCACCGAAAGGTTGAGGAGGACAGAGGAGAACGCAGCGGAGGGAGAGTGTGACGCTCTTCAAAACTAGGAACGCACTTCGGATGATTAAAAAAAAGTACAGCGCCCAACGTGGGGCTCGAACCCACGACCTGAGATTAAGAGTCTCATGCTCTACCGACTGAGCTAGCCGGGCATACAGAAACTATACCCACTTCACGGTATCCTAGCTGCGTGCATCACCCACTGGTTAATTCAACGAAAGGCTGACGGAGGACAGTTTTTTTTCTTTATTACCGACTCCGATGGTCAAAATCAAGGCCTACAAATGGTAAAATGTGCCAGCCACACTTTGGCTAACACAGCATTAAAATCTTTCAAGAATAGGTAGATAGCAAAATCTCGGTTGTCGCAAGGAATTGTGGGTTACTCCGCAGTCTGCTACAACTTCCTGCTCGAGGATTCGCGGCGCCGCCACATGCCGCCGTCCTTGCGTGGTTTGGAGTCGCGATTCCCCGTCCATGTATGCGCTTATTTGATTCACTATTGGTGAAAAACCGCAATGCAAGCATCGCCCAACAGTTCCGGAAGGTATAGTGTGAGCTGTCAGTCCTTCGTAACCCTCCCGGACTGCGGTGGTGGGTATGTCCCCAAGGAGTCACGTCGAGTAAGTTATAGAACGTTTGATTAGCTAGGCTAGATTCGTCAACATAACATATGTAGCCTCTAATGCATTGGAAGTCAACTAAAGATGTGGATGCGCTGCGGGGTCTAGTGGTTATGGCACTCGGCTGCAGATCCGAAGGTCGCGGGATCGCATCCCGGCCGCGGCTGCTGCGTTTTGATGGAGGCGAAATGTTGAGGCCCGTGTGCTGTGCGATGTCAGTGCAGTTAAAGAACCCCACGTGGTCGAAATTTCCGGAGACCTCCACTACGGCGTCTCTCATAATAAGAGCTGGTTTTGGGACGTTAAACCCCACAAATCAATCAATCAAAGATGTGGATGGCTTGTAAATCATCCACATCTTTAGTTGGGATCGCGGTCGTTGCAAGAACATGTTCTTGCAACGATCGCGATCCCGACAGCGCCGATCGCAAAGCGTGGTTATGTGATCCGCGAATGTCAACGTGAATGGGCAATCGGTTTTGTAACTTGCGTTCCCTGACACACGTGGTTGACACTTGGCGAAGGATAGACATCGTTCTGCGATCACAGATATCACTATGCGCGGAAGTTGTACGTTGAGTATATTTCGTTTCAAAGGCCGTACCCAGGTTCAGTTATAACATAGCGGCGCACAGAGCGCGCGTTGTGGTCCGCTGATGTCCCTTATTTGCTGCCTCCCGTTTTTCTCGAGAGATAGGTGCCTCGTATAACTGCACAGAGAAGGCACTTATTGAATTGAGTACATGAAATAAAGTTGTGAGGTCAATAAAGCTGACCTCAGCTCTCTCTCTTCCCAGTGCTCTGTACGCGTCTCTGACACCAGTAGCGCACCCAGGATTTCTGCCAGGGGGGGTTCAATTTTTCACGAAGGGCCGGGCAAGCGATTACACAGCTGTTGCGTGTGTAAAAAAAAGTAAATAAAACGCCAAATAATAGTGACATCAATGATGATGATTATTTTTATTTTTTTCGGCGTTTTGCAGGCATTAGCTCCACATTCTTTTAGGACATAGGAGCAGTTGCGGAGTGGGAGGGTGGTTATGTCGGCTTCAGGGGGGGTTACAACGCCCGAACCCCCCCCCCCCCCCCCTATCGGTGCGCCACTGGCTGACACATACAACACTCTCAATGAAGTGCTCACGAACCGCCCGCACAACAATATCTGCATGTTCAAACTGCATTCGAGTTTATCGCTACGTGCCAGCGTCTTGACGAACTTGAGTCTGTTCGTTTGCAATCGGACACAAGTGATAACATCACCGCCGCTGACCCCTCTTTGCGTACGATGATCCGCTCAATCATACGGGAAGAACTCCAGCTTCTGGGCTTCGCCGTAAGCCCTCTGCCTCAGCACGCCTCCAGTGTCACTTTGCGAGACGTCGTGAAGGAGGAGTTGGCGTATATGGCTGGCACCGGCTACACGTTACCTGTACACTCTAGGCCCCAGTCAATGTATGCCCAAGTTGCCGCAGTTTCGCCGGTCGTTGTACAACCGATGCCTCCTACACCGACGCAGGCCCACATGGCTTCTATCTCTACCGGCGCACCTCGCCCACAATCTTACCCGCAGTGGCGCCCGACACGTCCCATATCTTATTACTGCGGATATCGGGGCCATATTTCACACTTTTGCCGTAAGCGTCAGCAGGACGAGCGTCGCTGATATACGACGTATCCGAACGGGACGACTTTTCTGTGCGAACCTCCTTCCAACGCCGTCCCTATTCTCCCCCTCCCGCCCGATCTGGTTCGCTAAATGCAGCGTGTGACGCGGGCCCTAACTACCGGCCTGCCAGACGTCGTTCTCCGTCACCACTTCGTCCTTCTACGTCGCCACTGCGACCACTCTACCAATTCGCCGATCGCGCCGTCAGGAAAACTGTCATGCAGCTTTTGGAGGAAAAGCTGCATCTAATGACAGGACAGAAATTCCTCCAGCGCGCCCGTGCAATGTGATTTTGGTTGTGGTCGAAGCTAGGTATTCCAGTGGAAGCTTTGATCGACACGGGTGCTTCTGTATCGGTTATCCATGGTGATTTGTGTACAAGTCTGCGAAACGTTATGACCCCCCATGACGGTCCTGCACTCATGTCTGCTCAAGGGGACGCCATTCGCCCTTCCGCTATGTGCACTGCTCGGGTTTCGGAGTACTGCATTACATACAATTCGCAGTGCTGTGTTCGTGCGCGCACCGAGTTATATTAGGCTGGGATTTCCTTTCTGCAGCATCTGCTTCCATCAGCTGCCGGCAGCGTGTTCTTCACATGGACGACACCGACTATTCGCTTCATGCAGATGATGCACCACTTCGTTTGCTTGCTGCCGAAGATACCGACATACCTCCGGGCCATCAGCGGATTATTACCATCGCGTCTGATGTCATCGACAGAGGCGACGTGCTCGCACTTCCATCCGAACGCTGGCTGACAAGAGGCATTGCTTTCGCCACAGGCCTCGTTCGGTTTGCCGATGTATCCGCCCATCTTTGCGCAGCAGACGCAACATCTGAAAAAGTACTCATCCCTAAAGGCGCTACACTGGCTTGCACCACTGGTTGTGACTCTCTCTGTGTTGTTCCCCTAAAGAAAGCTTCATCTGCAGTTTGTTCTGCGGCAAGTTCCGCTTCTCTATCTGCTCTTGCAGCGGCCATTAGTCCCGACCTGTCGCATCTAGAGTCGCAACAGCTGCTTGCCTTACTGCAAAAACACAAGACTTCATTTGACGCGCACTCCGCTTCATTAGGACAGACCTCCGTTACCACACATCGGATAGAGACAGACGGCAGGTCAAGCGTGCGCCGCCGCCCTTCCCGCGTATCGCTAGCCGAACGGAAAGTAATCGAAGAAAACGTCGCCGATATGCTGCAACGGAATACAATACGCCCGTGTACTAGCCCCTGGTCATCCCCTGTCGTTTTGGTGAGGAAAAAAGACGGCTCTGTGCGACTTTGCGTGGACTACCGAGCTCTCAACAAGATCACGCGCAAGGATGTAATGTACATCCTATGCCGCGCATTGACGACGCCTTGGATTCTCTGCAGGAAGCTGAGTACTTCTCCAGTCTTGATTTACGTTCGGGCTATTGGCAGATTCCTATGCATGAGGACGACAAGGAAAAAACAGCATTTTCAACACCAGATGGACCTTACGAGTTCAATGTCATGCCATTCGGCCTCTGCAATGCTCCCACGACATTCGAGCGCATGACTGACACCGTTCTCCGAGGCCTGAAATGGAAGACTTGCTTGTGCTATTTAGACGACATTGTTATTTTCTCATCAACATTCTCGCAGCACTTGCAACGTCTTGACGAAGTCCTCACGTGCCTTCCCAACGCCGGCCTCCAGTTGAACACCAAAAAGTGCCGCTTTGTGAGCAAGAGCATTAAAGTGTTAGGCCACATTGTGAGCGAGGATGGCATTCGTCCCGACCCTGACAAGGTTTCGGCGGTTATGCACTTTCCCCGTCCCGAAAAGGCGAAAGACTTGCGAAGTTTCTTGGGCCTCGCTTCCTACTTTCGTAGATTTATACGTGACTTCGCCTGCATCGCTTCACCTTTGCGTAAGTTACTTCGTGCTGGTGTTCCCTTCGCATGGTCACCTGAATGTGAATCGGCGTTCGCGAGCCTTAAGCGCGCCCTAACACCGGAACCCGTACTTTGCCACTTCAATGAATCTGCAGATATACTCTTGCATACGGACGCAAGCGGACACGGCATTGGTGGTATTCTCTTACAGCGTGACGAGTCTTCACGAGATAGGGTCGTCGCCTACGCAAGCCGAGTACTGACTAACGCAGAGAAAAATTACACGATCACTGAGCAAGAGTGCCTAGCTGTCGTTTGGTCCATCCAGAAGTTTATGCCTTATTTCACGGGCGCCATTTTACTGTCGTCACGGACCATCATGCACTGTGGTGGCTTTCGACTCTTAAAGGGACAGACAACCACCCAAAACTTGAATTGAAATGAACCCACTGGCGGAAAGATTGTATGTTGCATTGGCTCAAACGACGCCACTTTTCTTCAATAAACACGGGTTTATGTTTTTATTTCCTCATGCAAACTCGCGAAAACTGACGTTTGGTAACTCAAGCGGCAAACATACGAACTAGACTTAGAGTGCGGTCACGTGACCTTCTACAAGTTTACGCAATATTTTATCTGTTTATTAGTATCGGACCGCATGAAACTTTTGATATTATAAGCTTTTTGTCACTTACAATGGTCAGATAACCCTTCATTTGTAGCGCGCGTTGCTACTGCACGCTTCTGTCGTCACGTGCAAAAGCGTGGTTTCGGATCTAGCTGGCCTGCCTTGGCTCGGCTATGGCCAGAGTGGCGGCGCCGGAGCCCGGCCATTCATGACGTTGGCGCGGACATGCGAAAGCTCGCCTTACAAATACAAGATCCGCCTGGAAAACAATGCCAGCTCGTCGCACCGTCTTTTTATTTCAAAAAGCAGTCGAACAGGTCAAAGTGTGGGTGGTTAATCACAGCTACGTTCACTCCTGCAAAAGCAGAACGATGTCCGGAAGCGAGGCCAATTATCGGCATCGCGATCACTTTTCAGCGTTGCTAGAGTGCGCACTCTGCCTTTCTTAGAGGCTTCTCAGATAGAAAAATTCTGCGTGCGAAATATCCACGCGCTTTTGAAAGTAACCGCTGCAGGTGAAAACAGTACAGGGGGCGAGCTTTCCATTGCGCCATAAAAAGAAGGGTCCTTAAAAATCGGTTGCCAGTCCCTTTAAAGGGCCCATGACAGCTATTTTTTTGTTGGATACTTTTATGTTCTAATGACTAGAACAGTGTCGTGTAATCACGGCATGGAGTGGCAAATTCTCCAGCGTGAAGTCTAATTAGTCATAGAATCGTTAATTTTGTTCAGTTTTAATGTAGCTTCGAAACGCACGCCAAAAACTGCAAGAAACTAGCGCCGCGGGGGTAGCGCGGCGGCTGTCGGAAGTGAGCGCATGCACTGATCACTTGAGCTCAAGATTCGGTGACGTTGAGGAGAGCGCGAGCGCCAGACGAGCTCGCCACACTCGCTTTGCATCATAGCGTGTGTACAATGTACGCTTGAGGGACCAACACGGAGAGGAAGCAGAAAAATGCGGCTTTTGGCGTGGCCTCCGCGATCGGCTGCGAGAGCCGATCTTGGAGGCCACGCTCGGAGGACCATAGCGCGGCGCGCCCGTGTCGCTCTGTGACGTCACGATATCAACTTACAAAAGTGAAACATCACAGATGGCCCACAAACTACGTCATACTAGTGACGATGTCGCGAGGTGCCGCAAACCCAGATGAGCATTTCTGGTCACTTTAAATACATATTAAAATATCTTAACGACAACGTTCGCCGTTAATACTTGGCCACAAGTGCCTTCAGATGTTCGACAACCAAACAACACAAACATATCGGGTTTGAAATTTTGGTGTCGGGCCCTTTAAAGGGGCCCTGCGACACAAATTGAGTAGGCCGCTTTTATCACTGATTCTAGAACTGTTGCACGCGGTATGTCGCAGCGAGAGTAGAAACGCCGAAAGCAGAGTGGTTATAATTTTATTTCAGCGAACAAACCGCCCAAAATCGCCTTCTGTTTGAACTGAGGTGACACATAACGGAGATTTTTGTTACAGGAAGTGACATAGAATGACGACATAGGAGGGGCCAGGCGGGGCGTTCTGATTGGTTTGACGCTCCAAGGTGCTTGTTACACACGTGTGGTGTCTGCTTGATCACGCTATTCAGTACCAAAATGAACTAAAATAGTCTTTATGCTTCGTAAGATAGAGAGAAAGTATCTGACATTACTTGCAAAACGACACCAGGTGTGTTGACGGCCGGACGCTATCTGCGCGCGCGCGCTCTGCTACCGGCGTCTTCCGGTGTCGCTCTATAAGACGCGCGTTGCTATTGGACGCCTCCACTGACGTCAGCGTGAGAGCGAAATATGAAAGGGAATGTTGGTTTCATGCTGTCTGCTCGTGTTCTGAACTTCGAGGGCTAATAACTCCAGTTCTAGACCACCGATTTGCATAATATTTTTTTGCGTTCATCTCAGCATTCGACCCTACACACACTGCAGTACTGCAGACGGCAGTTGAAAAAGTGTCGCAGGGCCCCTTTAAGGAGTTGTCCGGACGCCTTGGTCGATTCTTCGTCGGCAAGAACACGACTTCGCCATTGTTTAGAGGAGCGGCAGAAAACACCAGGACGCGGACACGCTCTCTCGCTGCCCATTTCATACAGCACCATGCAATGGACATTCAGATGTCTTCTGTGATATGCCCTCGAACGCTCGCACGTCATGTGCTCGTCCTTAGCAGCTCCAGATGCGATGCCTCCGGACGACCACGACTCGTTTCTTCTTTATGAACTTGCTGACTATTATTGTCGAGACACAATAGGCCGCCTTCAAGGAGCTTCGCGGCCTGCTAACGCCCGCCTTCGTCGAGAGATGGAGCAGCTCAAGCTCGACAACACCATCCTGTACCGCCATGTCTATCACCCTGACGGTCAAGCTGGGTGCCTGTCCTGCCTCGCTCGATTCGGGCCCATGTCTTGAAAGCGATTCACGACGACTTGACTGCTGGCCATCTTGGCGTGACGAAAACCTACGACCGAATAAAAGGTTGTTTCTGCTGGCCCGGCTTATCTGCTAGTGTGGCGCGATATGTCGCGTCCTGCCCACTTTGTCAACGTCGAAAGCTTCGTACATCTGCTCCAAGCGGACAGTTCAGCCGGTCCCGTGTCCCTCCGTACCATTCGAAGTCGTCGGAATTGACCTGTATGGTCCCCTTCCGGTGACGCTCACCGGTAAGAGGCACATCGTAACAGCCGTTGACCATTTGACACGGTACGCGGAAACAGCTTGCGTGAGTTCTGCCTCAGCTTCTGACGTCGTTGACTTTACACTTCAAGCCCTAATACTGCGTCACGGTGCTCCTCGCGGTCTCCTGAGCGACCGTGCAAAAGCCTTCCTGTCGCAACTGGTAGACGAAGTACTCAAAGGATCTAGCACCATTCACAAGACTACGTAGAGTTACCATCCGCAAACGAACGGCTTGACTGACCGATTCCATAGAACACTTTCCGACATGATAGCCATGTATGTACGACCAGACCACAAAAACTGGGACACAATTGTGCCTTTCGTGACGTTCGCATACAACACCGCTGTCTAACGTATAACCGGACACTCGCCCTTCTACCTTGTTTATGGCCGTTCGCCGTCTTCCTTCCTAGACGCCACATTGTTGTCGTTGTTGTTGTTGTTGTTGTTGTTGTTTCCTCAAATAGACGCCTCTTCGCTGCGCCTATCAAAGCCTCTTCGTCTCCGTGAACCGTCTCTTGCGCTCTCGCCAGCTCGCGCGCTCGAATACCGAAGCAAGCCAACAGTACCGCAAAACTAACTATGACGCCTGTCATCGCGTCGTGTCCTTCCGGCCTGGCTATGAAGTGCTTTTGCGGACACCAATTCGCACTCCTGGCTTGTGTGACAAATTTCAGTTTCGCTTCATCGGTCCCTACACCGTCTTAGCTCAGACATCTCCCGTGAACTATCGCGTAGCACCTGTTGTTCTTCCAACCAACCGTCGCTGCAGCGCTACTGAAATGGTCCACGTTTCGCGTATGAAGCCTCTCACAAGGCGCGCTCCGTCTCTTCAAAGGAGTACTGACACGATTTTGCGGCGGCTCAAAATGTATATTTTTCGTTTTCTAGCTATGTACTGTTAACTCCCTCCGCACACGGAAGCCAGGAAACACCTACAAAATATTTTAGTTTGGTTTTAAAGTTTTCGTCGCCCAGCACTGCAAGCCAGCCCCAGCGCAATGGACACTACGATGACGTATGAGCACAATCTATTAAAAATCGCCGAAATCGCTGTCAGAGTCACTGGACGACCGTGAAATTGTCTTTGTTTGCGTGCCCCGCGTGTAATTGACCACAGACGACACAGCTGCAGCGACACTATCATGAATTGCGGTCCCTGCGCGACTCAGACGTACGTCCGCCTACGTTGACACGTCACTAGGAAACCGCCCCCTCGAAACCGAAAGTGGGCTTTTGAGGAAGCCGTATTAAAAATATATTCATCTCCTTGCGAGGCACCATGATACTTGTTTTGGGGTTCTCCACGCCGGTGCTTTCATGCACAGCAATAATACGAGGCTGTCAAAAATTCGTGTCAGTACTCCTTTAAGCTGCATCCAGGATGGCCGCTCTCGCGCGGGGGAAATTAGTGTGGGCACTTAAAAGGCTCCTCTTCGTCATCTGTACATAATCATCGACAAAGGCTTCTTCTTCATCGGGTGTGGGTACTCATCTGTCTGTTCGGTGCTTTGGGCGCGGCCTGCTCGCTGCATCTTCGAGGCCTAATAAATACATCGTGACAACCGCATCCTCACAATATGTAATTCCCCAGAAATTCTGACGGTGCCGGTGCGAGTGTTGACAGAGACCTAGGACGAGGAGGCCGCTGGGGCCGCCAGTGTCCTATGTTCTGTGGTTGTCCGAGTTAGCATGATTCCTTAGAGATTAGGTACACCTTCTTGCGTCATGTGCATGAACTCGTACAGAGAAGAAAGCACGGATCGGTGGCACCGTGCGCTTTCTTGAAGCCCGCGGCTGCTCAAACCTCGCGAGCGCCCTCCTCCATCCATGTTACTGCCGTATGGGGAAGGTATACGCCTCCACCGACTCATATTGATCACTCGTTTTGGAACCTTATAGAGAGTTGTTGTGGCCTCTATAATTGACACAAACCCACGAGGTGGATTGGCCACCCTAAGTAACGATATATAGAACAAGAAAATTAAAAGGCCAAGGCCAAAATCTAAGACAAAATAAAAAGGAAGGAAGAAGTTCTAATTAAAAATAATAATTCGAATTTACTAAAAGTAACATCGGGAACGAAACCCGGCCTGTGGCCGACAGCACTAGCAGCGTAATCTTGAGGAGGCTCCGATAAAGTTATGCAAAGCCGACAAAACAGCATTACGGCTTGTATACCATCCTGACATGCACGAAAATATAAAAGATTTGGTGTTGTTAAAGGTAGTCGCAGTTTATGAAATATTGAATTTAGAAACATTCGGGGGAATGAAGAAAATCGGCGGCAAGACAGAAGGAAGTGATCAATCGTTTCTGGCTCATTGCACCAAACAGAGGTTAGTTAATGAGAAACCAGATCTATGAAGATAGAAATTTAGACTTGGCGCTCTACCTCTGAGACTTGCTATAGTCACTTCGCACTGACTCTCTCGCACTGACGTGAAAGTCCATTGTCCGTATTCCATGTGAACTGAAGGTTTCGATAGTCGTCAAAATCTAGAAGAGATGTCTTGGTGCGTGTCAGTAGAAGAAAGCGTTTAAACCTTTCGGCTGTGATAAATGAAAAATTCGGCAGCACATTTAACACTGGATGACGTTGCCAGCGAGTCAGCTGATTCATTCACAAAATGCCAGTGTGACCAGGGACACAGACCAAGCCAACCTCTGATATGCAAAGGGGTACAAGCGTCGAGAAAGTCTTCAGTATGGGCGACTGCTTTGGAGATGTTACATGCGAACAGACAGACAAAGCATCTGTAATAATGATTAGTCTGGCTCGGGCTCAATTTCCTAATCGCCAATGCAATAGCCAGAAACTCTGCTAGGAATATAGGGATAAAATTGGGCAGTCGGAGTACAAACGACCAATTCAACTAGGAGGAAGATATACCAACTCCAGCCTTCTCCACCCTTTGAGTCGCATCCGTAGCGATTACAAAATGCTCAGGAAACTGGGCGAGATGATCCTGAAGGCAACCTTCAAGAATACGCAAGGGAAGGAGCTTAGCATCTTTAGGGAAAATGTGATCGAAATATAGATTATCCCTCAAGGACGAGTGTGGCCTTAGGGGAGTTAGGTTCTGCAGAGAAACTTGAATATCAGATATCATAGATTGGACAAAAATGACCTGATGCCATTGGTAGCGTCGTTCTTAAAAATGGCAACAAGAAAGACTGACCATCATTATCAGCAAGAATGACATCATCATCAACAGCATGCCTGTCCATAACCTTTTTTATCAGTTTGTTATCAGTATCGCGCAATCTTTGTTCGGTTAACTTGCATGTTTGCTCAGTACAACCTTGGGTCTCACCGTTCCTGTACACATTGTGCCTTCTTTAAATAGCTTCTTAAAGGGACAGACAACCACCGAACACTTGAATTGAGATGACCACACTGGCGTTGCATTGGCTCAAGCGACGCCACTTTTCCTCAATAAACACGGGTTTATGCTTTTATTTCTTGATGCAAACTCGCGAAAATTGACGCCTGGTAACTCAAGCGGCAAACATAAGAACTAGAGTGCGGTCACGTGACCTTCTACAAATTTACGCAATATTTTATCTGTTTATTAGTATCGAACGGCATACGCTTTTTGTCACTTACAATGTGCAGATAACCCTTCGTTTGTAGCGCGCGTTGCTACCGCATGCTTCTGCCGTCACGTGCGAAAGCTTGGTTTCGGATCTAGCTGGCCTGGCTTGGCTCGGCTATGGCCAGAGTGGCGGCGCCGGAGCCAGGCCATTCATGAAGTAGGCGCGGATATGCGAAAGAACGCCTTACAAATACAACATCCGCCTGGCAAACAATGCCAGCTCGTCGCACCGTCTTTTTATTTCAAAAAGTAGTCGAACAGGTCAAAGTGCGGGTGGTCAATCACAGCTACGTTCACTCCTGCGAAAGCAGAACGATGTCCGGAAGCGAGGCGGATTATCGGCATCGCGATCACTTTTCAACGTTGCTGGAGTGCGCACTCTGCCTTTTCTAGAGGCTTCTCAGATCGAAAAATTCTGCGTGCGAAATATCCACGTGCTTTTCGAAGTAACCGCTGCAGGTGAAAACAGTACAGGGGGCGAGCTTTCCATTGCGCCATAAAAAGAAGGGTCCTTGAAAATCGGTTGTCAGTCCCTTTAAAGGGACTGTCTACCATCCATCATCGCTCTTCTTCTTTTTTTGGCTCAATGGACAGTGTACCTTTCGAAGTGCCACAGCGTGCAGTGGTTTCTCCAGAAAGTGAGTTGAAATTATTAAAACATAATTAGGAAAATAGCGACTTACGTCGCTCCTTTCCTACGTGTACAGACGTCGTTGCCGGGCACGATTCGTCGTTGTCTCCTCTGGCAACTCTCACGGGCACGGGAGGCTTCTCAACAGGAGCCGGTTCCAATTACATTGCAGAGGTGACGAGGAGGGACGAGGAAAAGTCGGCGCGCTGGGGTGCGCCTCGGACATGCAGCGTCGCGTGCACGACAAGCGTAGTACGCGACTGTACAGGCAGACGACGAATTAAAGTCGAATTATAGACGAATTCGAAGGCATCGCCACCTGCGCCACCCCGAAAGGAGCGAAAAAAAAAAAAGAACGAATTGCCCTTGCACGCTATCAAAAAGTTGTTTCATATAAGGTGAAGTACGCTTGTAAGACATACATAATTGTTTTTCAGCACAATAGTATGCATGCGTAGGTTTGTTCTGGCACACTTGGAAATTGACAAACAGGCTGTTTGGTGTCCCTATCGGCGTTTTTTGCACCACTTTCAGAGCAAAACTAAAAACATTTCTTTTTTTTTGTGGGGTAAAAACGTGCTCGTTCCCGTAAATGTGACGCACGATCTGCCCATCATTACCACAACCTGCAAAAATTTTTCGAATGGTAGATAATCCCTTTCAACTGCGAAACCCCCCGCCGGACCTTTCCATGCCACGCAAAAGGAAAATAGTCGTCGTCATCGCGCCGTTCATGTCACGCGCCTTGCAGGCCACGAGCCCAGAAGAAGAACATCGTTCCCGGGAACACGTCCACATATCGGCGATTTGGGATCCGAGTAAACAGCGAAGTCATGCGCCGGAATAGTGAGCATCGAGACGACAAAAGCAAGAAGCGACGTCGCTCCCGGAGCTCCAGTGGATCTTCGCGGAGCTCGACATCCTCCGGTGAGCGTGAGGGGGCGCGCAAGCGTCTCAGCGATGCTGGTCCAGAAGCAGCCGCGGTGGACGGTGCTTTGCAGTCGGCTCTAGTAACAGGTACGACTGCCGCAACCGGGTCAGTCGCCGAGCCTGACGTAATCGAAGCTCCGAAAATCAAGCGAAGACTGTCCTTCTACGACGACGCCCAGTGCAGCGCGCCCGATGCCACAGCACCTCAGAGGCAGCAGGACAGCAGCACGGAGTATGCAATGTGCAAACTGGACACCCCTCCTTCGACAGAAGCCCGTTTTCCTGAGGAACGAGGAGCCACTGACGGGCAACCAGCGCGAGATCAAACAACCGCCGATGACGACGCACCACTTCTTCGTGTAGAGCGCAAGCCCTCGCAACCCACACGGAAGCCGGAGAACGCTGCCTCTCAGGCAGGCACAGCTCCTGCGTCGTCCATGATATCGAAGAAGGAAACAGTCGACGCCTCATTGACGCCCGAAAAGAGCATGGCAGTGTTACCGCAAGAATCAGTGAAGATGAGGACACGCAGGGGCTCTGCAGTCACGCTCTCGATTCCCAGCGCGGGTGTCCCCAGACGTAGCGTCTCTGGGAAGTCGTCGTCGCAGGACTCGGGGTCTCAGCGCGAGCCTTCCTTCTCGTCCTTTGTTCGA
Source organism: Hyalomma asiaticum (assembly GCA_013339685.2). Taxonomy (NCBI): domain Eukaryota; kingdom Metazoa; phylum Arthropoda; class Arachnida; order Ixodida; family Ixodidae; genus Hyalomma; species Hyalomma asiaticum. The sequence continues at coordinate 111,385,415 of CM023484.1, forward strand.
GGCTTGAAGTCGATCAGCGCAGAGCGCCATGAGGAAGAGCAGAACAGGCTCCGTGGTAGCAAACCTCTGATGTGGGGCTTTGATCACGTGAGTGACATCGCATTTTCATGTTCTACTTCTAGGCGAGGCTCTCGCATTCCGATCTCTAGCAATATAAAGCCGTGAAAGCGCGTCCGCATAGTAGCATGTCTGCTGCAAACGATGAAGTGAATGTGTTTTTATAACAGTTTTTATGATTTACTACCACTACGTACTAGTGCTGCTACTACTTGTAATACCACTAATACTACGACTAATAATAATTGTTGTTGTTCGGAAGGAACGACATTTCCTGCAGCCCTTCTCGTGAGCACGGCTCATCGTCCATGCGGATAGGGGAAAGGGAATGAAAGGTTGTAAAGAGGGAAGTTGTAGTATAGGGCCCCGAATGCTTCGACCACCTGGGTTTCTTTAACATTCAGCGATAACATTACGTACACGGGCCTCTAGCATTTTCGCCTCCATATATAAAGTGTGACTACCGCGGACGTACTTGAAACCGCTTTCTGCCTCAGTCAAGTGCCATTACCACAACGCCGCCACGGCGGTCTGAATTACTTGCCCGTACCAACAGCATTTGAGATGCGAACATACGAATACGAACTGGCATTTTGCCAGCTTCAAGTACTTCTCGGCTTCTCGGCTTGCCGCCATGGTGTAGCGGTTATGGTCTTCGGCTCCCACCGAATAACCGCGTGTTTGGTCCCGGCTGCGGCGTCTGCATTTTCCATGGAGGCGAAAAATTCCAAAGGCCCGTGTGCTGGGCGTTGTCTGTGGTCAAAATTTCTGAAGCCCTCAGCCACGGCTTTTCTCTACTTTCTATCTCTTTCGCTCCCTTTCCCATACCCCCATGGACGCTCAGCCACGCTCCCGACATGGGCTGCAGAAATTCGCGTCTTTTCCTTAACCGAACCACGATCATCATCGTCGTTATAAAAGCCGCGTCTACCGTCGGCGGGTGGTTCGATCGACGCCTGAACCTCGAGATTCTGGCGTTTTTCCAGCTTCAAGCGAATCGTAGAGGTACTTCTCCACTTGCATTATAACAAGACCACGTTTACCGTTGGCGACCCGCCATAACAGGACGGTAAGGTGACGTCTCGCGAGATACGTGCATAGATGTGCCCCCTCGGCGGAAGGCAGCTCGTGTTCCTCGCATCTTGCCAGCGTCAAGCGCTGTGTATAAGTATAGTTCTTTCTGCGTTTGCGTTCCAAGGAGAGCCAGGTCTGTAACATAAGCTGCGTCTTCGAGTGTATGAACCCAATCGTTTGAGGGTTTGAGGCACGCGCCTGGAGACCGAGCATCTGATTCTCAGTATGAGAGCCCGGTAATATGATGCACGTGCGTATATATATATAATATATATATATATATATATATATATATATATATATATATATATATATATATATATATATATATATATATATAATACAGCATATCAACGGAGTGAAGCATGATGATTGGGCGAAGCTCGGGATGTTCATCGTAGATCGTGCCGAGTTCCGGATTAATTTAGTTAACGCGCACGCTACGAATCCTCATGGTTGAACTATGCACAAGTGAAATCTCCCACCGGCACTTCATTGCAAGTCAGGTCCAGTGCCTCTAGTATATATATATATATATATATATATATATATATATATATATATATATATATATATATATATATATATATATAATATATATATGGGTTGCCGGTGAACGCTTCTCCAACGCGAGCAGTCGGTATTTCTCAATCAAGAAACTCGCTAGGAGACGCTGCCTGCGCCAACGTTGTCTCTCGGGGGTGAGGGCGCGTTCTCCTTCTTTGCGAGCCGGTAGAGCGTTCCTCTAGGAAACAACGTTTCCATAGCCTACGCGCGCCTTTCGCTCTCTCTCTGTCTCTCTCTCTCACAAGACAGCAGAGGCACGCGCCGAGAGAGAGGGAGAGAGAGGCACGCGGGTTACGCCTGACAACTGACGCGTGACAAGGTTAGACTAAGAGGAGCTTCGCCCCTAATAGGCCGACACGACGAAAGGTGCAACCACGCCTTATCAGCATCTAATGCGGTGCGTCCAGTACTGCCTGTCCTGCGTTAAAGCTTCAGTGCTATTTAGATAACCTTATCACCATAACCTTATATCTCGGTTAACTATTTAGACTTTCATGATAGTGTATTGAACTTCGTGCCTCGTTGCCGCAAAACTCCGAAAACTGAACCATTCTTTTATTTCACAGAGCGGCATGACGGAGGTCGCGGAAGGCTTAGCGCACAGCCCACGATCTTTCACTCTTCGTCCCGCGGTTATATATATACCGAACCGCGGTATATATATATATATATATATATATATATATATATATATATATATATATATATATATATATATATATATACACCGAATCGAAGGTCATTATAATCCCACATTTTGCCTTTTGTTGTGCTCACTATGTCCTCGATTGTTGCGACTACGTTCCTAATTTGTTTTTCACTTAGAAAGGAGCTGCCCGACTTTAATTCGATGCTCTCTTTACGATCTACATAGCCCATTTGCAATGTTATGCGTCTATGGTCACTTCCTAAGCTGCTACTCCCTTCCTCATCTATGCTGATTTTCCTCAACTTGTCGTGAATTCCTTCTGTCATGAGCTAGTAATCGATTGACTGCCTGCTTCCTACGTCCCATGTTACCTGCCCATCGCACTTAGCACTCAACTATATCGAGACTATGTTGTTCGCAGAGCTCTACCATCAACTTACCGTTGTAATCTGTATATCCGTCGAGGTCACGCACATGAGAAAAGGCGCAGCAGCGCCACCGGTGACAGCTCCAAGACTTTGCTTCAGCCGGCCCATTGTCGCTCCTCCTTGCTCGCGCCACTAGGTCATATTCTAGTACACTATAGGCTTGCCCTTTCAATTCATGCAAAAAAGCGCCAATTGAAAATTTTCGTGGCAGTACTCCTTTAGGGTAGAACGTGTAGAATGCGTTGCCTTTACACTCGCAATACTCGTTGGAACCATACAGCTGCTCGTCCTGCTAGCAGGAAAAAGTTCATGCTCTTTCTCGAGATGCCTTTGGTATCGCCAATAACGCGGGTCTTCTTTTTGTGTGTATCGTGACGCAGGGCCAGCTTTGTTCGCGAATTGTGGTCACGGTAGCTGGCGTACCGCTCAAAGTGAAGCACGTCCTCCTCATGGCCATTCTAACTCTGATAGTGACGAGCGTCACGGTCGTCGTCTTCCACTTCACACGACAAGAACCGGTGCCAGCGAAGCCTTACTGCAAGACCAAAGGCTGCTTCGTTCACGCCTGGCGCCTTTCCGATAAGCTGAACACCAGCCTCGATCCCTGCCAAGATTTCAGCGCTTACGTCTGTTCCGCCTGGTCCCCGCCTGGGGGCTACCTCGAGCACTCAAACTCGGCCATGGATGACGTGCGCAAGTCGTGGTTCCCCGTGTTCGAAGAAATGCTCAGAGAAGGCTCCAAGTCGCTTCGCGTCGGCCACAAGCCCCTACTCATGTACACCACCTGCATGGGCGACAGCAAACGGTACGGCTCGCACGTTGACATCTTCTGGAAGTTCTTGAACGAAAGTGGACTCTCCTGGCCGGAGGATCGGTATTCAAGCGGCACTAGCGCCCTCGATGTCCTGATGACGCTAGCGTTCAAGTGGCAGGTTCCGTTGTTTTTTCAACTAAGGGTACAACGACTGGCGTGGATGTCGAATTGGCGTTTGACGTTAGAACCAGGCTCGCTTATACCGCTGGTGTACCAGCATCATGTCACGGTGAAGAGCACCGGCGGGTACGCCAAGTACTGGGAATCGTTTTTCTATATTCTCAGAGAGAGCTCCAACGGGAGTGCGATAAACCGGACGCGAATAGACGAAGCTATAGCTCTGGAAGGCGACGTCTTCAGGAGGCTGCTAGTGGCTATGCATCCGTCTGTAGTACGCCCTGTGCTGGTGCCAGTCGCCAAGATTGGATTGTACACTCGGCCACTAGAGTCAACGCAGTGGCTACGCGCTTTAAGACGGCTAGAGCTTCAGCCTGAAGTGAAAACAAGCGACAAGGTTCTTATAGGCGACGAAAAATTCTTCGAAACCATGGCGGTCGTGATGTCCACTTACAAGAACTCCCAGCTGCTGTCCCTGATCGCCTGGTCTTGCGTGCAGCTGCTGGCACCGGCAGTGGACGTGCGGCTTCTGAGAAGCCGATACGATCACGGTGTCGTACTGTATCGGCCGTACTTCTGTGAACGATTCGTCGAGACGGGCTACCGTCTCCTCGTGATCGCGCTCAGCACCGTCTCGCGTTTCTCGGAAAAAGAGCGCGCCGCTGTTTCTGCGAAATTCGACCGTCTGGTTACAGTTGCCACCAGTTTGGTCAGCGCCACAGAATGGCTGGATGTCGAAGGTCGCCAACTGGCCGCTGAGAAGCTATCTTCGACCCGCCTGCAGCTGTGGCCTCCGGATTTCTTCCTGAAGAGCGACGAACTCGAACGCTTGTACGCGGATTTTCCCGACGCCGAGTTGCCGTTCGCGGAGCACTGGATCCAGTCGAGCCGTCGCGCCGCTGAGACTTATCGTACGCGCACAGACTATCGACATATTGGGCTACGCGGTCAACTACGCACTGCCCTACCTACGGTATGATGCCGCCAGCGGATCTGTGAAGGTAGCGGTGGGGGCCGTTTCTCCGCCCCTTTACTACTCCGACGGAAACAACGCCATGTTCTACGGAGGACTTGGCTTCTCCATGGCCCTACAGCTGGTCGCGTCGGTGGACAGGCAGGGACTGCGTTGGCACCCAAACGGCACCTATGGGGACTCTTTCTTGCCCAAGTAAGTACCGTCTTTTTAAGAGGAAAAAAAACTGCAGGGACGATTTAGACTGCGCAAATGACGTATTTTATGGTAGTAGGGCTACAGAGAACGGCCGGTGCCTCATGTTTTTAATAGGAGCTGTACCATCTGAACGAATGATGAAATGTAACATTCTTTTACCAAAAGTTAAACAAAAAGATTTTAAAAATGGCGAAGCTATTGTAGGTAGGAATTCACTAACACATAGTTTCTATATCATGTTTATTTACATTGTAGAGCGCGCACAGGAGGAACCGACTGCGACCACGTTTGCTGTGCAACTGCCTTTATTTTCTCCACCAGCAAACCGCGGAAGGCGAGATGCGGGGAAGCGATGGGATAGGGAAAGTCACCAAGCAGGTTCTACAAATTGGCGTGACGGAGGCCGCGCGGTTCTGGTTTAAGCGTGTTTACACAAAGGCATGACGGGAGCCCCGCGGTTCCGGCTTTAGGGGCGAAGCTCCTTAAAGGAGTACTGACACGAATTTTTGACATTCTCGTATTGTTGCTGTAAATGAAAGCACTGGCGTGGAGAACCCCAAAACCAGTGTCATGGTGGCCCGCAACGCAATGAATATATTTTTAATACGGCTCCCTTAAAAGCTGACTTTCGGTTTCGATTTCGAGGGGGCGGTTTCCTAGTGACGTATCAACATAGTCGGACGACGTCTGAGCCACGTAGGGACAGAAATTCTTCATAGCGTCGCTGCAACTCTGTCGTCTTTGGTCAATTACACCTGAGTCACGCAAACAACGGCAATTTCACGGTCGTCCAGTGACTCTGGCCGCGATTTCGGCGATTTTTAAGAGCCCATGTTCATACGTCATCGTAGTGTCCATTGCAATGGGGCTGTCTTGCTGTGCTGGGCAACGAAAACTTTAAAACCAAATTAAAATATTTTGTACGTGTTTCCTGGCTTCCGTGTGCGGAGGGCGTTAACAATACATGGCTAGGAAACGGAAAATGTATATTTTGCGCGGCCGCAAAATCGTGTCAGTGTGATGATATTTTAAGCAGGTTCTTTTATACGTTTTCAGACGACTCTCTCAGGCGAAGCCTCCGAGAGTCTAAATGAGGACAAAGCCGTTTTTCCACACGACAACAACACACACACAAGCTTTTACTATAAACTAATAAGAAAAGAGAGAAACTAAACTACAAGCACTTGAGAAATAACAGCATGACAAAACGGAGAAATTAGTTCTAATAAAGTCTCTATAAGTCCTATGCGAGTCCTGACAGATTAGTGGGCATGGGTCCGGCAGTGATGTGCGGCGGCGACGCGGGAGAATTGGACGGCTCACCAAATTGTCGATGAACTTCGTGCAGAACGAGTGAGCGGAGCGCAGTCGGCTCGGGAAGATGAGGTGATCGAAGCGCCGCAGGCTCGCGAAGATCACCATGCCAGATGTTTGGTGGCGACGGAGGACGTGGGCAGCTAGGCGACTCGATGAGGTGGTAGCAGCATCCCGGCCAGGCGTCTCGGCGTGGAACTCGGACCCGTAGCCCGACTGTTCCAGCTATGCCTACGGGCACAGGAGTGAGCAAGTCCTCGCCTGGAGCTTGCGAGCCACTGGGGTTCCTTTGGCTGGAGACAGGTCAGCAGGAGGTCCCGGTCGGGTGAAGCCCTTGCGGCTCGGGTCCGAAACCCGACTGCCGTCTTCAGCGCCCGGGCCTGTGGACGATCCGCTGCCTTTCTCGAACTCTCCTTCCTGGAACTGTCTTTCGTGGAACCCCCGAAGAATCCCCTGCCGCTCGCTTTTCTTTCCTTTCTGCTTAGTTGTTCCTCTCTGATAGGCCACCGCTGTGCCACCGTGTTATTTAGCCAGTGGCCGCTAGGAACTCTGTGGATATTTGTGGTTGGCTGCTTTTTTTTCTTATCTTAATTCACTTTGTCAGGCCACGCCTTTCTCATTCGTTGTCGTTTTCATGTGCCGTCCTCCCGGTCCGCGAGCGTCTTCTCACGTCGTCTTCTTTTTCATTGCGTGATTTCTTCAGTTTTTCGCGCGCACTTTTCAACATCACTTTCGGGTCGCGCACTTCACACATCACAGTCAGTACTCCTTTAAGGCGTAGGCTTGTCTGCCGTTGTCCGTCGTAGCCACCTCAGCTAGTTCGCGCTCGCCCTCGGCGCGTGCCTCCCGGCGCGCGAGCTCTCTCACTCTTCCATCTGCTGTCTTGTGAGAGAGAGACAGAGAGAGCGAAGGCACGCGTTGACTATGGAAACGCTCTTTCTTCGATGAACGCTCTACCAGCTCGCAAAGAAGGAGAACGCGCCCTCACCCGCGAGAGAAAACGTTGACGCAGGCAACGTCTTCTAGCGAGTTTCTTGATTGAAAAATACCGACTGCTCGCGCTAGAGAACCGTTCACCGGCCACACATGTGTGTATATATATATATATATATATATATATATATATATATATATATATATATATATATATATATATATATATATATATATATATATATATATATATATATATATATATAGGCGCTGGATCTCGACTTGCAATGAAGTGCCGGTGGGAGATTTCACTTGTGCGTAGTTGAACCATAAGGATTCGTAGCGTGCGCGTTAACTAAATTAATCCGGAACTCGGCACGATCTACGATGAACATCCGGAGCTTCGCCCACTCGTCATCATTCACTCCGTGGATATGCGTGGATTTTTTTCTGCAGCGCAGGTTCAGCGGCGGCAGGTGCCCCTACATCATAAACGCATAATTAACCTTCATTGATGTATAGAGACGAGACAACCGTTGGTCATTAAGGGTAACAAAGTGGATTCCTAGAGAAGGCAAGCGTAGCAGCTGGCGGCAGAAAGTTAGGTGGGCAGATGAGATCAGGAAGATTGCAGGGATAAATTGTGCCCAATTAGCACAGGACAGGGAGAGACCCTTGCCCTGCAGTGGGCGTACACATGATGATGATGTAAAGAGCACGTCAGTGGGCTCGACTTCTCGACGGTCGGTCCGCCTGATCTTGCTACTGGCCATGGCAAACGGTGTCGGGGTCATCGTCGTCTCGTCACTGCATTGCATGCGTCCGCACGTGCGGGGTCAGATCTGAGTTCTCGATCTCCAACAGACCGAGCCTCTCGGAGTGCGGCCTTTTCCTCGGCCGTGCGAACTGTCCGCGGCCGAGGAATGCCGAGAACTGCGAAGACGCTGCGCAAGGGCTATTCTATACTGAGCGCATGCGCGCGACGAAACGAGGAGTGGCGCTTCTGCGAACGAACAGAGAAGCACACGCTGTGACGACAACTGCGCTACAGCATTTCTCGCGGCGAGTTTTCTGCGCGCACGATCCCCGAACTTGTGGCCAGTAACGACAGCATCGTTGCTAAAAGCACCGCCTTTAGAGCTTACTGGAAGCGACGCACGAACTAAAATTGGCGGCCTCTCAGCATTAAGCCCGACCCAAATGCAGCGCTTTTGCCGCCGTTTTGTGACGTCGCGTCTCGTTCCGTCTCTCGCCGTCTTCACCGTCCCTTTCAACGTCATCGCAGAATGACGGCGGAGAGAGAAACGCCAGAAAACGGCGGAAAAAGCGCTTCACCGGGTTCGGGCTTAATACTGCCGCAATGTGACGGTTATAGTAGTGTCCCCGTTGCGCCGAAACGTCGCATGCGCTGTGCACAGGGACTTGTGGCGTAACGACGTCCAAATAGTCTATACACGCGCTGTACATGCTTTGGTTGACTCATCGATTTCTGGGGTTTTACGTTCCAAAACCACGATGTGATTATGAGAGACGCCTTAGTGGAGGGCTCCGAAAATTTTGAATGCCTAGGGTTCTTTAACGTGCACTGACAGCGTAACACGGGCCCCAACATTTCGCCTCCATCGAAATGCCGCCGCCGCGGCAGGTAGTTTAACCCTCGACCTTCGGATCAGTAGCCGAGCACTAGACCTACAATGGCGGGACACGCCCTGATTTGATTCTGTATAAAGGCTGCTGGCGATTAAAACTACTGCAAGTGCCAAAGGGCCGAAGTGGCGGCATTTTGGTGGAGGCGAAATGTGGCCGCCAATATATCATGATACAGAAATGTAAGAGAACAATTCTAGATGAAACTTCAATTAACGAGCGGCGCATCATACACCGAAAATTATAAAATTTCCTGCACTTTTGTTAGTACTGCCTTTATTGATATGTGGCGTTTTACGTGCCCAAACCATCATATGGTTACGAGACACGGTAGCGTAAGGTTTCGGAAAGATTGAGTAACTGGGGTCCTTTAACGTGCTCTGACATCGCACAGTACGCGGGGCCCAACATTTCGCCTCAGTCGAAATGCAGCCGCCTGTTAGTACTATCTTGAAGAGCAACGTTGTTTCTGCGCGGACCGTTTATAAGCCATATCACTTAATTTGCTATAGTAGGGTGCAAATGAAGTCTGCAGTGAAGGCACGCCCTCATATCAACCTGCCACTGTTCCTCCGCGAGGCTGCAAACAGTTCTTCAAGCACACAACGTGAACGATAACTGCAGAGATAAGATTGTAAGTTAACATATTCGTATTTCCACTCGTTCATTGCAGTGGAACATGAAAGTCCTGTATTCGTTACTGAACTGGCGTCAAAATTACGCACGACGTCATTTTGAAGAGGTTGCATGGCATCGATGTAGTGTGCTTCTATGATTGGCTGGTATAGCAACACGGACCCCAGCGATTCATCTGCATTCCTTGCCAACTGCGGTGTTGTTTTTATTAACCTGTGTACTTTTTCTATAATAGTAATGGTAACCGTATCACATTTTATTCATTTGAACGAGCCATTCGTAGGTTTATCACATTCTGTGGGGGTACATAAGTTCATGTTTTCATAAATCCTGAATAAGTTGTCGAGAAAGAAAAGGTGCGCTCTGAGTCTCTCGTTTACAGGCCATATAGACTAGTACCACAGCGTCGCATGTTGTCTGTGTAATGAACCATAAGGCCAAAACAGTGTTCTCCCTAAGGTGGGCGGCGATGGAAATTCCGCCCACATCTGCGGTTTACCATCCACCGCTTTCGATTGGCCGCCCACCTTTCGGACTTGCCCTGTTGAAATTTGAATTACTCGCCTGGGAAACCGAAAATGTTAACAGCTAGTGCACGCTGAACGCCAGCGGACCAAGACAGGTCGCTGTATGCGCTCAAAATTCGCCGATTCCTGCGCGAGCGCTTGAACACCAGCGCCCTTCCGTTTTCTCTGTACTAGTCTCATGTCGGAGTCAATAGACACGTTGCACATCTAACTCCGCCGACGACACTAGCGCCGTTGCGGCGGCGGGCTCGTCACCGTCGGGGGAGCCGAGAGCGGTCGCGCCTGCTTACCCTGTTGACTGCGTCAGTTAAGCGGCTGCCTTGTCGCCTTGCACCGCATTAAATAATTTTTTTAAATAAGTTTTTGTAGGCTTAGTGTATCGGAATGATTCTTTGCAGAAGTCAAACTGTAGCGTTGTGGAATCGAACATTCTATATTTACAGCAACTCGCCGTCGAAGAAGTTTCAGAGCTTCCCAACGCGCTAGTAAGTTTTACATAGCCGCGAGTTGTCAACTCTGCCAGATTATTTCATTAAAGAGAACTTTGTGTTTGCAAGAATTACATATGCTGGCATATTAATTAGGCTCGCCTTAATTAGCCCCAACTATGCTTAGCTTATTTGAATATACAATTACCTGGGCATGGTTGCTATGGCAATGCGTGACTCGACGGAATCTTCTGCGGATTCCTTACCTCAAACAGCTTCGCTGTTAAAACACAGCGACCGCGATGGGTCGTTCGCGTTTGCATATGTACCCGTGATGAAGGCTTTGTGGATACATTTGATGCCAACTGCTTCTTCAATCGCCAGGAATAACTGCTTGAACAGGCGACAATGAACACGCCAGGTCAAACAGTCGAACTGAGGAACGGCTTCTCAGAGGCGAGCTATCAACTTAGCGCGGTTTCTCTTCGTTGACCTCGCAATTAAATCCTGAACTAACCAGCAACACAAGTGCTATTGCACTGATTTTTTAGCAAATGGTTCACTAAATTTCCACCTGGCAGCCAAGTGCGTGTTTTTCGAGAGAGTTTTCATCCGCAGTTTGAGGAACGCGAAGGCGCGTGGTTTAAGCGCCAGCTGCTTTAATTCATCTTTTACATCATGCGTACAGCCTGCCTGATCCAGCAGCTTATCGTTCCTAGTACTTATACCTAAGAAAAGGTTACAAATGTTCAGCTATCTATGAAAAGACTAAGGGCAGTAACGCGAGCACTCACGTTGCGTCTCTCTACATTACGTTCTCGTCCTCCGCTAGCTCTTCACATTTTTTTTTTTACGCGCTCTATACGAACGAGGACGAACATCGTACGTGTTCGAAATACGTGTTGAATTCCGTTTTAACAAACTGCTATTATGGCCCACGACACGGCGCTCAACGCGCGCACCACCTTCACTCGCCTCGGAGTATCGAGGGCAGCCCGCGGAAGCTCCCCCGACGCTAACGAAAAACTGGCCACAGTGGCGCTGGTGGGCTATGCGATGGTGGAGGCTCCTGGCGGGTGCAACCTGCCTATAGACCTGTCCCTGTTTGTCAACAATGTGACGTCACGCAGAGCATCGCCATCGACATCGCGGCGGACCAGTTTCGCTAGAGTGTACTAGAATATTTTGAGTGGCGCGACCGCCGGCCGGAGAGGGGCCCTCTCCGCATGGAACGCAGCGGCGGCGCTGCAGTCGTCAGACCTTTGTTGCTCCGGCCGGCCGGCACGGCCGGCACGGCCGGCCCGCCTCGCGGGCGTCTGCTTGCCGGCGCGCTCACAAAAATGTTCGCAAGAGTGGCGCGAGTTTATATGAAAGGAACGTAAAAACGAACCGTTTCATCACACCTGAACTGCATTACCACCCTGATGGCAATTAATTTGCGCCGGGAGAGCGCCTGGCAGGTGTAGATAGGTTTATTTTGGTTTTATAATGAAGTGCGAATGGATCACTTGAGCAGCGATGCGCCACATGCAGCTTCATCAACTTTTAACTAGGCGATCGATGTCTTTTTCATATTGCTTGCCTGCTTACTTCCAAGGTTTCTGCTCAAACCGCAATGTTATTACCTATGAACACGGCGAGCGTGCGAGCATTGCAATCATCAAATATAGTTTTAAATCAGCCCGCAGTTCTACTGCACGCTATATATCGGTGCTCATTTTTCGTATGGGCATTTTTACTCAAACACAAAGACGGTTCTACCTATCGCCAACTTGTGAAAAGTGAGATATTGTTTTGCTGCGTGTCCACATCACCCCTTCGGTGTGACGTACCTGATATAAACATGCTGTACCAAGCATAATTATTCACACTGTTACTTTCGTTTCCTATAAATATAGGTAAACTGAAGAAACCATACACTCACTCCTATAGCTCAGAAATCTTAGAATGAAAAGGGTGTAGTGTGACAATGTTACGTTTCGGTACTAACGTTCAAGTGTGGTGAAGAAACTTTAAGGATCAATTCAGGTATTCTATGAAAAATTAGGTCCGTGCTGTGCGAAGTCGTGAGAGATAAACTATTCCATTCAGAAATGATGCGAGGGAAAAATAGATATTCCGAAGAACTTGTTTTGGTACTAAAAGGGATTAAAGATTCAGTATGGTGATTTCTCCTCAGCTGCGACCGCAGTGGTAAAGCATACAGCTCAAGGAAAGACATTTTAATTAGTCTGGATTTTCTGGCACACTCAAAATCTTCATACATGGTGCTCTTTAATTAGGTCAGTTCCGCTACTACTTAGAATATAAGTAGCGAACGGCGTTGCGCTTTAAATTTTCTCCGGTCTTTGTACTACGATTAATGCAGGAGTCCCAAACTGCGCATGCATGTCCATGTGGTGGTCTGAAAAACGATATGTATACTGAGAAATTAGGTTTTGCAAATGTTTCTTTTAGTTATTATCTAATGGAACCAAAATTACGGACTGGTGACGCTCTGGTGAGAATCGTGTGACCTTTCCAAATGAGAGAGTGAGTAATGCGACGCCTAAGTACTTGCATTCAGATATACCAGGGAGCGATTCCGATTGAAAACCGTAAGTAAAGAAGGTCTTGTATCGTGTTCTTTTTTTTGTTCTTATAAACACTGGTTTATCTCCATTCAGCTACATGCCGTAATGAGAGCACCAGGGAGAAATGTGTCCATTCCTCATAGTTGATTTCGTTAAGATGGACGTAATAGTCTGCTAATAATTCGATCTCAAATGGTGCCCTAATAAGTATAACTTCCATCAATATGTCGTTAATATGTATTAAAAATAACAGCGGATTCCGAAAGCTAGTCCAAAGTACTCAGAAGTAACGAGTAGCTCACGAGAACAATCACTGTAATGCTGTCAATGCGAACGCATCTATAGATACGTAGGTCATCTATTAAGAAGAAAGTAGGTAGACGGGTTGAGACCCTATGAATTAGTATTATACATGTGGAACCAGTTCAGTAGCGCACCCAGGATCTCTGCCAGGGGGGGTTCAATCTTTCACGAAGGGCCGGGCATGCGATTACACAATTGCTGCGTGTGTAAAAAAAGTAAATAAAATGCCAAAAAATAATAACATCAATGATGATGATGGTTTTATTATTTTTTCGGCGTTTTGCTGAGACATTAGCGCCACATTCTTCTAGGACACAGGTGCAGTTACGGAGTGGGAGGGGGTTAGGTCGGCCTCAGGGAGGGTTAAAGTTAGCACCATATGGGGGGTTACAACCCCCATAACCCCCCTCCCCGTCGGTGCGCCACTGAACCAGTTAAACTGCTCTCTTAAAATATAAAAAATGACGTCGACTTCGCCTGACATAACGAGAGCAATTACGGCAGCAAAAATATACAAAAACAGAAATTACAGAGGTATTTAAGTTGGGTCATTTTCAAGAAATCTTTACGAAAGATATGGCTGCGATATGAACATAACTATCGGTAACGAACTAGCTAAATAATTGTGAGACGTATTCAATAATTTTACAGGATGAGAATAAGGAAGTTGGTAATTCCGGGCAGTAACTTGTAACAGTTCAGTATTAGCCAAACGGGACCCTGTACTCAGCATAAAACAGACCTAGAAGGTCTTGCCGTTTTCGACATTGGCCTGCTAGAGCAGATTGAAACTAATGTTGCTCATTTCGAGCTCTCTTCCCGTACTCTCCACATCTTTATGTATAACATCGGGAATGACGGACATCCGTGCCTCCACTCTTACGACGTTTTCCTTGTTTTTTTTTTTCTTATTCTTCTAATTTTGTGCAGGCTGCGTTTTTGCGATGTTATCCCCATCCTAAAATATGTGCCGTCGTCACCTATGCCAGATTTTTGCAATATATCCCACAAAGTAATTCACTGCCTGACGTTTTCCTGCACGCCAATCATGTATAAGGAAGTTCTGATTAAAAACTGCTTTATTTTCAATAAAATTAACGCCTCCATCGCGCCCCGCGAGAGGGGATCGTGCAACGAAGCTGCGAGCGCATCAGATGCTTGCAAGGCGCACCGAACGGATCTTTATTTTATTTTATTAGATGTATCTGTAAAAACGCCGGCCAGCGTGACTGTGCTGCCGTACCTATGTTTATACAATATTTATTGCAATGTGCATGGCACAGCACGCACGCACACGCGAAAAAAAAAAAAAGAATTAGAATGAGCACCACAGCTCGGGCCACGCTGGCCGTGCCCGCCGCGCGCCGGCTGCCCCAATGGTTAGGCACGCCAGCGCCACCGCTACTTTCCATGCGAGAGGGGACACCGGTTTGCACGGCGCGCCCGCTCCGGTCGCGCCACTCAAAATATTCTAGTACACTCTAGTTTCGCGGTGGTTGGCAAAAAGCTCCGGCGGCTCCAGCAGTTTGCTCGGGCTTTGCACGCGATGGTACTGCCCCTTCCCGAGGTTGCGCGCCGGCGGTTTGTCGAAAAGAAGCAGCAAGTTGTGGAATGCAGTATCCGTACCCCTACACCATTTCGGAATGGAAGAATGACCCTAAAACCTTGACCAAACGTTCGGCTCTATGTGTACCTCGCGAGCATGCGTAGACCGTACAATGCAGAGGCCATGAAGCGTTACCGGCGTTACTGATCGCTTTAAGCGTACGGCTTAGTGAAAGACCACGTGCATCTAGTGCTTCTCTCGAACTGGGGCACCAACGCTTTCCATCGACTGCTGTCATCCGGAAATTCAGAGGAAAAAAAAAAAAACGATGCCGCTGCCTTAATTTTGTCGCACGTTTGGCACATCCTACAGCGCAAAAGCTAACCACCATGTCAAAGTGGCCAGGTAACGCGCACAAAAACCAGTACGCACGCGGTCCATCCGTACGGCAGCACGGACGGAACCACGCCGAACGCGGCAATATTTTGCCAACCAGGCATGGAATGCATGATTTTTCAAAGCAAACACCGTCACGGAGAACCACCGTCATGCCCTACGAGCTGCAGGCAGCGTCAACACTTCCCACTGTACCTGCATGGCCGGTTGAGTTGTAGCGCTCATTTGCATTTCCTTCTGTTCTTTCTGCTGAGGAACTAAACATTTACACGGTCGAAAACAGGCGATACTGGTACTGTCTATCGCGTCCGACAACACAAACAAAATTTTCCTTTGGAGTGCTAGCCCGACGCAAGTTGCAGCGAAGTGAGCCCGAAATGAGAAAATCTGCACAACGTTCGGAACTACCCCTTACTGAAGGAATGCTTCCGTTTCAAAGTGCATTCAAAACGTTCACACTTTTTTCTTTGGTTTCAGGGCCAGTCCTCTTGAAAGCAAACACGTTAGCTACCCACTCCGGGAGCTCAGAAAATCTAGACCGGGGCACCCGAGTTGATAAATTATACATGCTCACAAATGCTGCGGAAGCACAATCAATAAAACGCCTAAAAGCTCTAGGTAACAGGCTAGCACTTACCAGCGATGAAATGTAATCCAAAAATCCTGTTGCTGTCTGACGGCTGCATTTTTACACAGCGCACAGCTCGCACCCACGCTTTCCGTCACTGTGTCGTTTGGACTTCGGAAATCGAGGAGGAAAAAAAAAAAAAAGAAGGACCCGGTGCCGCTGCCTTTTATCGCGCGTTTGGGACATCCTCCATCGCAAAAGCTAACCACCATGTCAAAGCGGCCAGGTGCACACGCACAACACAAACGAGTACAAACGCTATCCACCCGTACGGCAGCATGCAACCACGCCGAACACTGCAATGTTTTGCCAACCAGTCCGTTCGCACGTGCGCGCTAGGGTCACGTGGCTGACGTCACTGCCCTTTCGTGACGTACCCCAGGACAGGTCTATACCCACGGAATGCAGACGACAGATTCACTCCAGAGCTGCTGCAGGAATGCACGGCTATAAAAGAAATGCTCATATCTATAGGTATTGCATTCGGTTTAGAAGCCTCCGTTTTGCGGGACGTCGCAGCGCCACAATTAATAGAGCGTGGTTGACTAGAGAATTGTCGTGAAATGTTCTTTGTGGAGAAAACGTAACTCAACGTCGCCCCCCTCCCCTTTGCTTTCTCACGATGTCCACCGCTGAAACATTTCTGAGGAATAGCCTGTGCAGGTAACTTAACAGCATTTGTCTTACGCACAGCGCTGATGACCGGGCATTCGAAGACAAAGACGGCTGCCTGGCCGCTGTAGTGGACGACCCCGTCGACGGCCCGCACAGCCACCAGGCGCGAACCGACGGCTGGAATAGCGTCTTTCCAGAGATCCCCGCGCTCGAGGTCGCCTACGCGGCGTACAGAGAATCCATCGGCAACGGCGAGGACGACAGGTCGCAGGGAATCTCCCGGAACTTCTCGGGCGACCAGGTGTTCTTCATGACGCTGTGCTACATGACGTGCAGCCTACCCGGAGCCGTCGGTCCGCACATGGTGGACTGCAACAAAGCTGTCAGCAATTCCGAGGCATTCGCGCGGGTTTTCAATTGCGCCCGCGGATCAAAGATGAACCCGAAAAAGAAGTGCACGTTCTTCACTCGATAAGCGACTGCTGCCCAAGCTCCTGTGACGCTCATCGTGCCGGAATTGTGTATTAATGTATGCACGATTTTTCTGTTCATGTCTTACACTATTCGAACGGCCTTTGCCTCAAAAAATGCTCGTGCTCGCGTACAAAATAATCGAGCCAGCAGAACGGGATCGGCACCTGGCAGGCACGACGTGCCCCAGTCCCGACGAATTTTATTTGAAGGTTTTAGTGCAGGTGTCACAGGCACGACGCCTATTTTTGACGTTTTCTTGTGCCCTGTTAAGATTTTCTTGCTGTGCGCCATGCCAAAGCTATTTGCCCTTTTGTACAATGAATATGTATGTTATAGCGCCCTTTCTTTACACTTTGCATCTGATTCAGCTCAGATTTTTAGACGAAGGAGATCGTATGCCCGCTTGCTATTCGGGCAATTTGTAAACAATTAGCATGATGTGTTTTGAAGGTGCACTGTCAAAAGAACGTCAAAGGCGAAACATGTGCTGACTGGCAAGGCGGCACGAACAGCTGGCTTTGTCGGTTAGTATTAGACCTTAGGATATCCATAATGTTTGGAACCCTGGCAACACTGTGTGCGTCTACCATTTTATGGTGGCACAGTAGACGGATCCGTCTGCTAGGTCATGCACTAGCAGAGGCTCTTAGGCAGTCTATGTGACTTTCGGGGCGAGAAAATGCAGTAGTTTTCTGCTACATCTAGCAGCAAATACTCGGTGCAGCTTACTGCGCTCGAAAAAATCGACAAGAGCACAATAACGAAGTTTCGCTTTCACAAGCACCCACCCGGATCGAAGCTGCTGAAAGCTTTGTAAGCTTAATGCGTCGCGACAGCATTATAAAGAAATTTGCTCTATTGGATCTCCCGCAACTAACCCAGTACTGTGCAAACTGTGCTTACACGTTATACCCCCACAAACTCCTTGATCTCAACCGCCAACTTTAGATTCTGCTGCCTCATGCCACGAATGCCTGTTCTACAAGTCCACTCTGATACCCTCAATGAGCATCATTAACATTGATGTCTCATTATGTGCCTTGTCCGCGCCCATTTCTTCCCGATTTCTGCTAAGATGTCACTAGGGCGCATTCGCTTTCTGATGTACTGCGATATCTGCTTGTTGCTTAACATTACACCTGGGATCTTCCTTTGCATTGCCTGCTGCATCGTCCTCAATTTAAGCTTAAAGGGCCCATGACAGCTATTTTTTTGTTGGATACTTTTATGTTCTAATGAGTAGAACAGTGTCTTGTAATCACGGCATGGAGTGGCGAATTCTCCAGCGTGAAGTCTAATTAGTCACAGCATCGTTAATTTTGTTCAGTTTTAATGAAGCTTCGAAACGCGCGCCAAAAACTGCAAGAAACTAGCGCCGCGGGGCTAGCGCGGCGGCTGTAGGAAGTGAGCGCATGCACTGATCACTTGAGCTCAAGATTCAGTGACGTTGCGGAGAGCGCGAGCGCTAGACCAGCTCGCCACACTCGCTTTGCATCATAGCGTGTGTACAATGTACGCTTGAGGGACCAACACGGAGAGGAAGCAGAAATATACGGCTTTTGGCGTTGCCTCCGCGATCGGCTGCGAGAGCCGATCTTGGAGGCCACGCTCGGAGGCCGTAGCGCGGCGCGCCCGTGTCTCTCTGTGACGTCACGATATCAACTTACAAAAGTGAAACGTCACAGATGGCCCACAAACTACGTCATACTAGTGACGATGTCGCGAGGTGCCGCAAACCCAGATGAGCATTTCTGGTCACTTTAAATACATATTAAAATATCCTAACGACAACGTTCGCCGTTAATACTTGGCCACAAGTGCCTTCAGATGTTCGACAACCAAACAACACAAACATATCGGGTTTGAAATTTTGGTGTCATGGGCCCTTTAACCCTTTCGTGAGGCTCCAGGTTTCTTTTCGTAGGTAAGCGCAGGTAAGATGCAGCTTATTACTCCGCGGTGATTTTTCGATGTGCACCGATACCTGTGAAATTTTGATTATATGTGCTCTATTGTAGTGTAATGTACCCGAGGCTACGGAGTTGTACGTCATTTACGTTTCCTGAAAATGTATTTTTCTTTAAATTGAGCGGATTCCCACGCCTTCGAATATGGGCTACCCTGTGTTTTTGACGACACGAGTGGGCCATCTGTCAAAAGCAAAGCAGTGATCCTACAGGCCTCAATATCAGTACAAAAGCATTCGAAAACAGCAATATCGTGATATAGGGACAGATCCACCCGAGTTCCCCTTTAAGCAATGACTAAAGCGCCTAACAGCACAGAAAGAAGAGACAGAGAAGCGAAGGGGAAAAACTAGGAGACGGCTTCAATTTACAGATGGGATGAAATGGCATAGGATGGTTAGCAGAGATGTCCGATTATTCGATAATTTGGAATATCGAATAGAAATTGGACTCGGTCTCCAAAGCCAACTGTCAATATCTGCTAAAGTAGATATATTTAAGTGTCAGCTGTGTTGAAATGCACAGCAGTGCAAAAGTGCGAATTTCACGCCACCTGCATAGTACCCCTGCCACACGAGGCAACTTAAGTGCACTTTGAGCGAGTTCACTTCGCCGCTAGTGTCATTTGCACGCTGTCACACGGGAATGTTTAGTGGCACTCGCTGCAAAGCGCACTTGCAGGCGAGTGCGTTCGCCGAACTCACTTCACCGCGACGGAGTGTGCCTCGGCAGCAGTGGCTTGCTAACGAATATGCTAATGCATAACGCGGCGCCGTAGCACTTTTAAAACATTTTTTTTTCGTTATTAGAAATGTTACTATGCATTAAAACAAATCATATTTGAACAAAAAAACCTCGCTCCTCTCAGGCAGTTCGCGGCCACGTCCGCTAGGGGAATGCACATTTCCAAAGCACACTTCTCTTTCTCGTGTAGCAGCGCGTGAGCGTAAGTGCACTCTGTGAGCGTAAGTGCACTCGCTCGAAGTGCACTTAAGTTGCCTCGTGTGACAGGGGTACACGTACAAATATATGAAACACATAGCATTTGCATGTACTATAGCGTCGCAAATGCAACGACGGGCACATGCATAGTATATGTACTACTTCGCTCAGGGATCATTTATAGCGATTGCTAGGGTCGTGCGAAACCCAGAATATGGTTGAGGTAAGCAGCAGGTAGTGGAGGGCAGCGGAAATTTTGATCCCTGTTCGTTACCGCCACGGCCGGCATCGTACCTGTGTCTTTTGGGTCTGCAGTCAAGCACCACATGTGCCGAAACCGCCTTTGCATTAATGACGATTATGATGATGATGATGATGCTCCTTCACATTTGGCATCTGCCCACTTGGGGGGATTAGCCAGGACTCGGGCGGATTTGAAGTTATGCTACCTGAAAGGTTTGTTTATTTATTTTATTTATTTACATATACTGCCATCTTGCATAGCAAGATATTGCAGGAGTGAGTACATACATAAACTAGAAATACAATAGGAAGAAGTGTATACATTGAAAAAAAAAGATAATTACATCAGGAAGCATAGACGGATTCATCAGTGAACAAAGTTGGGCAATTGTTCCACAAATTCATCATTGGACAACTCGCGCAGGGGACCGTCAAGACCGTTCCAAAAGTCGATAGTATGAGGAAAAAAGGAAAACTTAAAACAATCAATGGATTATTGGAAAAGGACTATATTAAGGTGGTGACTTCTTCTTGTGACTCGAGAAGAAGGGTTAACAAAAGCAATGGGTGCATTGATAAATGTTTTCCCGTGAGCAATTTTGTGCAGCAGGGCAAGACGGTCCACATGTACGTCTGTGGGCGAAATAACTTAGCTGCAGCCTGATAGTGTGTAATGTTGGTGAAAAATGGCGATCGTGGCGATTTACTTATGAAGATAACGGATTTCTTCTGTATAGAATCCAGCATATTTATGTCTCTGGCATGATGTGGTGACCACACGACTGACGCATACTCAAGTAGCGGCCTTATGAGTGATCTGTAAGCCACCAGTTTACAGTCTTTTGACGCATCTCTGAGGTTTCTCTTAAGATGACCCAGTTTCCTTAACGCCTTATTTGTTATGTGCTTAGTGTGAGCACGCCATCTAAGATCAGGGGAGAAAATAACACCAAGATATTTGAACGTGTCTACACTTGCAAGCTTCTGGTCGTGATTAAAATAGGTAAGTTTTAATGGTTTCTTATTTTAGAAAGTCATTGAGACTGTTTTCTTGAATTTCAGTGACACCTGCCACGTTTTACTCCAATCACAAAGACGGACAAAAACTTTGTTTTTGTCCGTCTTTATGTAGTCCTTTGATGTGTATTTGAACATTACAAACGTAGTCTTTTGATACGAAATAACTTAATAAAATGACAATCAATCAATGGTATAGAGAATAATAGAATAAGTAATCAAGATCTAATAATTGAAGAAGCAAATCGATTCGAATCCGTAAAGCTTTTGTAAAGCAAGGCATATATTCCTGTTCGTGCGTCCCAGCACGGAAGACCCGAATGAAAGAAGTACAGTGCTAGATGATGGAATGCCCAGACTTCGCAAGGCCATTTCGGTAGTGAGAGAGAGAGAGCGCTTTATTGAAAGGGCAGAGAATTTAGCCGGCGTTAAAATATCGCTGACATGCTACTCTGCATGGGGAGGGAGTTTGGGGAGAGAAAGACGAGTAGAAAGAAGTGCAAGAACCATTTCGGTAGTGCTTTTCCTAAGGGAGGTAAAGCGCCTGCATTCCAGCAAAAAGTGTTCGATTGTATCTAGCTCGTTGCAAAAAGCGCATAAAGGAGAGACCGCCAGACCAGCTCGGTGCATGTAGAAATTCAACGTCGGGATTCTACATCGTAGCCTCGTCAATATTGTTTCGATTTTCCTTGTTTGGCAAAATGACCTGCTCCAAGGGTATTGTAAGTGCTGTAAATCAGGTGAAGATGCAAAGCGTGGTGTCGACATCAATAAGGCATACTTTCTGAATCTGACTGCGATAACAAACGCCGTATTTGGAACGAGAGAAAGAACAGGACCTGCAATGGAAGCCTTAGTCAAAGTGTCTGCCCTTACAAAAATGCTATATGTGGCCATATCAGGAATTGGGCAAATGTGGCTATATATGGCACGCGCCGTACGTGGTCGTAATTGCCCAAATCGTTTTAGAAACATATGTGGCAATGAAAGACACACACGACGAATGCCATGTACGACACTTATGCGTATTGGGCAAATACGGACACGTAGGGACACGTGCCATATATAGCCAGATATGCATATATGGCCATATATGTATATCTGGCTATATATGGCACGTGTCCGTACGTGTCAGTATTTGCCCAATATGCATCAGAGTCTTACATGGCATTCCTCGTGTGTGTCTTTCATTGCCACATATGTTTCTAAAACGATTTGGGCAAATACGGCCA
Source organism: Hyalomma asiaticum (assembly GCA_013339685.2). Taxonomy (NCBI): domain Eukaryota; kingdom Metazoa; phylum Arthropoda; class Arachnida; order Ixodida; family Ixodidae; genus Hyalomma; species Hyalomma asiaticum. The sequence goes on from CM023484.1 coordinate 111,407,713, forward strand.
CGTACGGCCACATACGGGCACGTGCCATATATAGCCACATTTGCCCAATTCCTGATATCGCCATATATGGCATTTTTGTAAGGGTGCCAATTCGTTTATGACCAATCCTTTGTGACCAGGCACCCAAACTAACCGTAGTTTTTGCAAATGATTTGGAACCAAAGTGCGCAAAGTTCTCAGAATGTGCGATTCACCTGGAGTAGTTAATGAAGCACACAATGCTAACCAGTCTGTAACTATTACCGCAGTAGTCATGGAGGAGTGAAGCTTACGCAAAGCCAAAATAGCCGCCAAGAATTCTGCCACAAATACTGGTGTGTAATCCGTCAGTCCAACAGAGAAACACCAGTCTAATTCTGGGGAAAAAATTTCTACTCCTGCTTTTTCCTCACTCTGCGAAGCATCCGTTGCTATGATAACTTTAGTGCCTGTTTGACTCAAGTGATCCTGTGACTCAAGTGAGCCACGGAAGTTGCTTGGCATTATTGGGGAATATGTTGTCAAATGAAATTTCCACTGAATTAGAACTGTTATAACTTATGGCTATGTCTGTGAGCACTATCTTTAGCGGGTCTAGCAGTTTTTGCATGACAACCACCTGTGGTACGTAACTTCGGGGCCAAGACACACGAAAAAAATAAACATGGTTGTCCAATAAATATATATAAGTCTCGTCTTTGTGGAGATTCATATATCCTTAAGAAAGTTTGGACATTATATCTGGTTTCAAGAGAAGGAATTCGCGATTCCTTATCTGCATTAGCTACAAACTTCGGTAGCCCAAGGCTCAAGCGGAGCGCCTCCCGTTCCAGCAGCACTAGCGGACGTAGCTTCCAAACCGGAGCCCCGGAAGATAAGGCGCATCCAAACTCCAGTATAGGACGGACATACGTACAGTAAATAATTCGAAAGAAATAATCGAAGAAAAATCAAGCAAAGTCGACGAACTCACTAAGAAAATAGCATCCGCGCACGCGCAGGTTGAAAAAGTCGCTTGTAGTTTGGACACGTTTGATTCACGTCTCGCTGAACTGGAATATCGGTGACGCCGTGATAACATGATATTCCGAAGGTATTCCTGACACGAAGGAATCATGGCAAGAAACTGAAACCAAGCTAATCACTGCAATAAAATCAGTTTGCGATTCATTTCCCGATGGAGCAATAGAACGCGCACATCGCCTCGGTTCCTTCTGTCCAAACAAGTGCCGCCCCATCATTGCAAAGTTCTCACACTTCAAAACAAGGGAAAGCATACTTACTCTGCGAAACCAATTTAAAAAACAAAATCTTTCAGTTGGTTAAGACTTTTCATTATCTACCCGCATCTCTTCGAATTTGGTACCACCCAGTCTGGTTCTTACAACTTCAAGCTGATGATGATTTGTGGGGTTTAACGTCCCAAAACCAGTTCTGATTATGAGAGACGCCGTAGTGGAGATCTCCGGAAATTTAGCCCACCTGGGTTTCTTTAACGTGCACTGACATCGCACAGCACACGGGCCTCAACATTTCGCCTCCATCGAAATGCAGCCGCCGCGGCCGGGATTCGATCCCGCGACCTTCGGATCAGCAGCCGAGTGCCATAACCACTAGACCACCGTGGCGGGGCGAAACTTCAAGCTCCGTTACAATAAATTATTTATGAACAATAAGTGCTACGTGTACGACACTACCAGTTATTCTGTCCATGAACTCGTTCAGAATGTAACAGGTACTGGAAAAAATCCTACGAATGCACGACGTCCGACACAATTCGCGACTCCATCTAAATGCTCGCCACCTAGCGGACGCTCCTGGAACCAGCCGATCCAAGGCATGGCCTCCGAGATGGCGCGAACCCGCCGCGCGCCCGCCATCTCGGAGGCCGTGTCCAAGGTCGACCTCGAAACGCGGCATGGCATCTCATTACCGCGGGCTGTAAAACAGCTCTATAGTTCCTTAATCGGCGCCATGCCGCCTTCAAGCAGCCCGAAAAAGAAAGCATCCTCATCAAAAGACTTTTTTTTTGCGTGCCTCAGTGCGTGTCATCGCTTGCAAAGACAGCAACACGTCGTTTCATCGGTTCCCCAAAGAAGCAGACGACGCTTCACGCAGGGCAACATAGGTTAGGAACTTGCGCATCGGCAAGAAGGTGACGGGAACTATGCTAGTTTGGTCCAGGCACTTCACTCACGACGATTTATTCCTCCCCGGTGAGTACACAGATTGTGTGCTCGCGTTTATTATCATGCGCGCTTTTCGAAGAGCCGGAGTGTAGTTTAGTTTAGGCAAGCGCGAGAACAAAATAGCGACATCGTTTATACGTGTATATCTGGTAACGTTTCCTGAGCGTGCCTATGCTCAACTTGAACCGCGGTAGCATTATTGCTGACGTACTTTTGCCCGCATGCATTGTAGTAAGTAGATATAAAGCGAGCGCTTGCCTTCGTTCGCCACCTTCGTCCCATACGCGCGCTGCGCCTCGTAATTTGCTTGGGCGCATGCGCAGATGGTTCTGCGCATGCGCCCTGGCGGGTCGCAAGCTTCTTGGGTCCCCAATTCTCAAACTCCCTAATGTGTGATCGTTTAACGTAGCGCGTTTGCATTTCGAGTTCATCTGGCGGCAATTCAGTATTTATTGCGCTCGTTCCAACTTTTGAACCCTCGACCTGTTCACCGCGCGTCTAAGTTTGTTTTCCGGCACCTCGCAAAGAACTGATCTCTTTTCACACCTTTATAAGTGACGGATTTGTACTCCATGGAGCAACGTCGCGCACAAGCGCTTGCATATTTCGGAGAGGCCTGCTACGCATGAACACGTACCTGCCTTTTTCAACTTCAGGCTCGCTGGAAAGGCTTTTTATCCTTAAAGGCAAACTCCGGCAATTTTCCACTCTCCACGGATCTCTATGAAATTTTCAGTATATATTCTCCTCGGTACTGTAATAATATATGCCAAGTCATGCGGTTGTAAGTCATTTAGTTTTCCTGTAAATGAATTTTAATATTTTTTAGCGGATTCCATACGGGCCACCCTGTGTTTTTGACGTCATCACCTTCAACGCTGCCTACCTGAGCCAGTGGGCCGTCAAAGGCAAACGTCGACGCTTGAGCGCAGACAGGGCGAAACGTCTCGCTCTCAATCTCCCATCTCCGTGCACGGCATGCATTGAGAAATCGTCAGAAGTGGTCAACATCAAGGCGGTTGAGAATGTCCCGATCGCATTCTCTAGCACCCTGCTTCAAAGGTCAAAGACAGGGCGAAACGTCTCCACTCGTCCATTTCCTTTCACGCATTAAATTGAGAATGTTCAAAAAGTGGTCATCATCAAGGCCGTTGAGAATGTCCCGATTGCATTCTCTTACGCACCCTGCTTAAGGGTCAAAGACGGCGAAACGACTCGCTCTCAATCGTCCAATCTCCGTGCACGGATACTTGAGAAAGTCGTCAGAAGTGGTCTACATCAAGGCGGTTGAGAATGTCCCGATCGCATTCTCTTAAGCACCGTGCCTCAAAGGTCAAAGACAGGCGAACCGTCTCCACTCTTCCAATTTCCTTTCACGCATTAAATTGAGAAATGTTCAACTGTGGTCATCATCAAGCCGTTGAGAATGTCCGATTGCATTCTCTTATGCACCTGCCTTAAGGTCAAAGACGCGAAACGACTCGCTCTCATCGTCCATCTCCGTGCACGGCATACATTGAAATCGTCAGAAGTGGTCAACATCAAGGCGGTTGAGAATGTCCCGATC
>CM023484.1:111411547-111520563 GCA_013339685.2 Hyalomma asiaticum
TTGATGACACCGGCGTCTTGCAAGGGCTTTCAAAAATCCTCGATGCGATACGGTCTTCCTAAAATATTGCAGTGCAGTACAACAGCACGCTTCATAGCATCACCTGTTGAGACAGTGGGCAGAACAATCCTGTAGTCCTTAGGCACAGGAACAGACGGGGTACCACGGCCGTAGGCGACCGCTGTCGCAGCTCTCTAGGAGCCAGCCATCCTGCATCCGCACGCGTCGGTGACCAGAAGCAGAATGACAAAGCCACGATGTTACTTGGAACTGCCTCGGAAAAAAACACCACATAAATGTCAGGTAGTGGATGGAGTCTCCTTAACGCATTTTGTTCGGCAGGTGTCACGACGAAAATGAGCCCATTCGACGATTTGTAGGCTCATTCGGCGATTTGTAGGAGGAATAAACTTTATTGAACATATCAAGCAAACAGCAAACATTAGATAATGTGCTGCCATCTGTGATACATTGTGAAAAACATGTCTCGACTACCATGGCCTCCGAGACGGCGAGCGCGCCCGCCATCTCGGAGGACACGCGCCCGCCATCTCGGAGGCCATGCGACTACAGCAGAGCCTATAGGGTTCCGCCGTTCTAGGACAGGGGACATATTGCCACGTGCATTTATCTGTGCTAGCGTTGGTGTTCCAGTGACAGTTTCTTTCGGCTGCATGGTTTGCACCGATGCGTCGCTGTAGCGTTGGAGCCGCGTTTGTTAAAACTGTGGCTCATGTTCTGTTTCACCATGTCACGAGACGCTCGCGCTCGAAAGCGTTCCTTGTTGCGAATATAAGTGCCGGACTGGTGAGAGCGCGCGGCCATTCTTACCGCCCATGCTTGACTGCGCATGCTGTTTTCGTCGTCGCCGTTTTCCGCCGCGGTGGTGTAGTGGTTAAGGTACTCGGATGCCACCCAAGAAAACGCGGGTTCGATCCTGGCCGCGGCGGTCGCATTTTCGATGGAGGCGAAAATGCCAGAGGCTCGTGTGCTGTGCGTTGTCAGTGCACGTTAAAGAACCCCAGGTCGTCTAAATTTCCAGAGACCTCCACTACAGCGTTCATATTGTATCTCTTTCACTCCCTTTCCCCTTCCCCCACGGACACTTAGCCGTGCTCCCTACATGGGCTGCAGAACTTAGCGTCTTTCCCTTAACTAATCCACAATCATCATCATCATCATCCGCCGTAGTCTAGCCAGAGCTTGCTTTCGGGCACAGGTTTGCCCGAATAAAATTTGATTCTTTTCATAGTCCCTTCGTCTGGTGTGTTCAAGAAAGACCGTCACATCAACGTGACAATATATCAAGCAAACAGCAAACATTACATAATGTGCTGTTTGCCGTTTCACCGTCCATAAGGTGATGATTGTTGCGGTAGGCCGGAAGAGGTCTCCAGAAGAACGAATCGAACAGCTGTCAGATAGTTACGCAAGAAGGACGACAGAATGTGACCATTTACGAATGAAAGTGCTAGTAAATAAATCGGAAACCTCTACCATTACCATAGATATGTCGCGCGTGCGTGTGTGTGTGTCTGTGTCTGTGCGCGTGTGTGTGTGTGTGTGTGTAGCAACACACACTAATAAGTATGCACTGAGTGGTTGAAGTGCACACTAGGGACCGGATTTCGCTATCGCGTTCAACTCTTAAAGGCGAAGCTTAAGGGTCCCCCAATTTTGTTTGATAAATCTGCGAATGATTACCCCCTTCAGAAGCAGATGGATGTTCACATCAGGTTCTGGGATGCCTCTCAAAGAATTACTACCAGGTACTTCAAATCCATTTTTATGGGTCATGCAACGGCAGATGATATCAAAGATGGATTGTTGAATGCACTGCAGTCATTACCGCTTGCAAAAATTCTGCAAGTTTCTATGGACAGACCAATTGCAAATTTGAAATTTTTTCAGTGGCTTTCGGGAGCACCTGCAAGAAAACTATCAGGTACATTGTCTTGATTTGGGCACTTGCGGTCTGCACGTTGTGCACGACACCTACAGAGCAGGTGTAACTGCCAGCCATAGGGGATTGGACATTTTGCTGTCTAGTCTAGGTGCATCATTTCATTATTCCCCGGCCAGGTGAGAACCTTTCAGTGGTGACCGGTAGGACAACACTCCCTCTCAGTTGCCCATTTCTGGGTTGAAAACATTCCAGTGATTGAATGAGCCCTTTCACTGTGGCCTGATGTGAAGATGTACGTAGAGTCTGCAAGACGCCAAGAGGTGAACCAGCCCGAAATATGCTTCCTTTCAGAACTTGCTCAATTTCTGCGGTGACCCACTAATCCCAGGAAAACTGAACTTTGCCCTTCCAATTGCACTAATTCTCAAACCTTTCCTAATGGAATATCAGGTCGATCAACCGCTTGCATTTTTTCTGGTAAAGGACCTCGAAGCAGTTGTCAGGGAGTTGCTCACAAAGTTTGTAAAGTGCTCAGTTCTCTCTGCATTGAGTGGGATTACAGGTCTCTTGAAAATCAGCATTGGAGAAGCGAACAATCATGCTGCACTTGAGAAAGTGGACATTGGACATACAGCTGAACAGATTCTGAAGAATGCTAAGGTCAATGCAAAAGATCAATCAATCAATCAATCAATCAATCAATCAATCAATCAAAAAAGTTTTATTTTCGCTTCAGTCAATACAGTGTATTGTCACTGCGAAAAGAGGGGACCAGAGGAAAAAGCTGCGCTTGCGCAGCTTGACTAAGCTCTGGTCACCCGTACAGCAGCAGTGACAGGACGAAACATAGGAAATCTAGCAGAGCATACACATTTTTATGAACAAAGAGTAGCTCAAATTGTGTTAAGAAAAATATACAACAAACATCAATGTATGAAGCATAAATAAATCCAATACATTTACATGAACAAATCCAGGTAGGTTTTTTTGGTGATGTTGTGAACGTCTACATTTATTTTATCTAGTTCATTTAATGTGGTTGCCAGTACATAATCAAGTTTTTCTTTCCCGTAATGGGTACGCGAGAAAGGTACATGGTATGGAGGGTGATACCTGAAAGGATATGAAATTGTATTTTCTCTAAGATTTGCTATTTCTTCAAATAACTCTATTCTTCTCAATGTGGCATTCTTGTAGGTTCTCAATAATTTATGTTTGTATATGTTGTCAATGCATTTGCATTTCAAATGGAATGCAAGCAATTCCTTGTCAGTGTGACAAAGAAAGGTCTTGGGGAGAGTCCTTTAAAATTCTCCTTGGTTAGAGGCTTCTCCTTGCTGTATCCCCGGCAAATGTGCACCTAGCCAGACAAGTGTCTAGCAGGCCTGAACAATGTTTTGAATGCCCTTATTGCTGCTAAAAGGTTAAGTGATTACCAATGAGACACTGTACTTGCTGAGTATGCCGAAATGCTACAGATGGAGAAGCACAAGCTGCGTTTGTTCGAAAAGGGCTCGGATATACTAGACAAGCTTTGTTAGGACTCCTCAAGTTCAACGTGTCGTACAGTGAGCTGTGGAGAGTAGCAGAACTTTTGCTTGTGCTGAGTCACGGCCAGGCAACCGTCAAAAGACCAGCAAGTTTCTGTGGAAAACCACAAAAGTCTCTCACACATCTTTCAATGTGTTTATACACGATACCATTGTTAAGGCAGGTGGCATCCTTAACATCCCTGTAACAAAGGAACTGAAGACTTGTGTTTCATCTGCAAGGCATCATTTGGAAGCACAGAAGAAAGCGACAAGAAGTGAGTGATTCAAAAAGGCGCGTCGTTGAGGATGAAATTAATAATTTAAGGAGAAAAGAAAGTGAAGCTGGAAGGAACAGTTGTTGATTTAACAACTTCATCAGATCAGATGAATTGGCTTTGAAAGCAGAAGAGACAGGTGATGTTACATGCGTTGTGAAGTCATACAGCCTCAGGAAAACAGCAAGACAGAAAAACAGCTAAACATCAACCAAGGAATAAACGCAAAACATCTGGAGCTTTCGTGAATGCTTACCATCTCTCGCAGTGTATTCCTCATTTCGTCTTAACCCGTGGACATTGTGAGTTGTCTCATTAGTGTTAAGTAAATTTGTTGTTTTTTATGACTGGTACCAGTTCACTTATTGATATGGGTCCTTGAAAGGTTTTTGGGACCTTAAGAACCCTGCGAGTGTCTTGCATAAACAGTCGTACTCATCCAGACTTTGAGCTTGCACAGTTCCCTGTAGAATGTTGGGAGCCTTTCTGTGAACAGGCCTTAATGTGCCAAGCTTGTGAGAGCCAGCTTCAAAATGCTTGAAGTGTGTGGTGGGCACATGTATGAAGAGCATATTGTAGAAAGAGGTCATTCACAGTCTGCTGTTGTCCAATGTTCTTGTCAGCCATGATGACAGATTGATAACCAGACCTTACTGTGCTGTTTGTACTTATTAAAAAAGTGCCATCTTCAGTGGCAAACAGGTCAGCAGCCATAATTTCACTCTGCCCATTGCCATCTTTGATGATTATAAAAATGATCTTGGGGTAGCCTTTTAAGTACTCCTGAATGGCTTCTTCTATGGCTTCCAATTAATTTGTCCTTTTCATAAAAAATAAGCAAGCACTGAAACATGTAAGTTGTGCGTGATGACAGTGACGTGATTCAGTTGGAACAGAAGTGGTTGCTTATTCAACTGAAAGAGAACATTGCCGTGTAGTTTGCTTCAGTTAGCTGCATCTCAATGATTTTTCCCTCTTGAATTCGTTGTTGTAAGTCAGCCTTATGTTATTTCTTCATGCTTGGTAAGGTGTTAGCTGTTCATAGCTGACGTAATGTCTGACAAGTGTCACACTCATTTTGAAGTGTCGAGACCATTGATTCTGGGTTGTATCACGGCTCCTGGCCTATCCTGCAAAGTTGTCAAGGCCTTTCAGTGTAATTACTTTGCTAATTTCTTTTTCAAGCTTCTCTCTTGCAAGCTGTTTGTTTGCTTTGAGTCAGAGCATGTTCTTTGCACTTTCCTGGAAGTTAGCTGGGAGTTTCCTTTGTTAAGACAGGTGCCTTGAAGATAGCTTCTGAGACATGGTTGTATTTAATGGAAAGGCTCATGATTTTCGGATGTGCTCCATCCTTGCTAGCTGCTAAGTAGATGTAGAATGTGCAGTCACGACAGGAAAAGAAAGTGAGGAATGCTGTTCACAATGCACTGTTTCTCCTTTCTAAAAATTTCCCTCCCCATAGAAAACACCAAACTGGGAGATCTGAAAGCTGCTGTACAGAAAGTAATGAAATTAACCAAAAAACTATCAATGCCTGGCGTGGTTACGACAAATACTGCTGTGCCTGCTCGACACTTTTCAGTTTGTTATTTGTGGTGCTAGCATTAGCTGCGCAACTAGCAATCGTGGAGGAGTTGCACCCAACGTTTATGTGCACCAATCTGACAAAAACCACATGCAGTGCTCCATCAGTGTTGAGCATGGTTTGAGCAAATGTTCTTGGGCCTGTCTAATGGCTCTAAATTCTATATTTGGGATGTTACCATGAATGGAGCAGCCAGCAGTCGTGCACTGGCCTCTATTCCCAGTACAAAGTGCCATTTCAACAAAGAGCAAGTCTTCTCGTGGTAAACCAAATTTTCTTTTTTACACTCACTTAAACGGGCACAGAAGCTTGCTTATGTAGTGCAGCCTAGGAATGTTTACGAAAAGCAACTATACGACGCAGCTTGCACCACCTAGGTTTTAAAAGGATAAATAAAGAATGGTTGTGCATCTTCCCAGTAGAGGGGCCAACACTAGAAAATTCTCAATAGATGTGCTCGTGGCACTTACAAAGGGCATCGCTCTCTTTGCCTTCTCTGTGAATTGCTTTCCTCCTTAAATGTGGCAGAATTTTCAAGTGCACAGTCAGCTCCAGCTGCACTCTTGTTCTTTCACGGCCTGAATTGTTTGCACATAGATATTTATTACTTTTGGTGATGCTGGGCATACTTGTCAGCAAAATACTGGGCACTTCTCTCCTTCAGCTTGGCAAACGTCGGGAACTTGTCTCCATTTACAGCGTAACATGCAGTGAATGCAGCATAGGTTGCGTGAGTGTGTGTACGTGTGAAACAGACTATTCCATCACGGAAAAGCAAGGATACTCAAGAAGTTTGTTCTCACTCTGCCAAGTTAGCACTCGCTTTTTCGCAAAAGCACGGAATTTTTTAGTTTATTTTTTGCGAGAAGCAGAAAAAAAACCATTAACCTTGCATTGTGGTGCATTCCATGCAGATGTGATGGCCAGTCACCGTTGCGTAGTGGAATGGTTGCCGGGTTTTTCGTTGTCGAAAAACGTTGGCCAGGACAATCTTGGTAGGATATCCACGAGCAGTAATGCATAAAAGGCCAATTTTTAAGATTTCCTAGACACCTATCTGTTCATGTATTTCGGGCACTGCACATAATTCAGCGTTATGTTAACCTACAGCTAAATCTTATGCGAACTAAGAGGCTGTTCATTCGTGCAGCATTGCATATCAATTCTGAGCTTGATTTCTTGATGTTGAAGAGAAGGCATCAGGTAATGGTAGTTACACTTCAGTTTTTGCAGTGGTAGTTAAAAATTGCATGCCCATTTTCTATCTTTTGTATTTTTGAGACTATTCCAATAATAGTGGTAAAAATTAACCACATGGCTGGGCCTTTTGGCTTTGCTTATTCAAACATTGAAAGCCTCCACAGAAGCACATTCTTTCTCTGTTCAGTCTGATATGTTTCAGGAATTTGCCAAAATGCCTTGCTGTGGTAAGGAGGACATTTGACAAAGGAGAAAACACAGACAGCGAAGGAGAAAATAAAAAAAAAATATTCAAGTCGTGGTGGTGACATTTCTCTGAAATTTCTCAGAATAGCACATTAGCATGTTGTGGATTTCACTTGTGCTCCAATCATTTGTTTGTCATTGTTTCCCCTTGTATTATGATTGGTTGAAGGCTCAACTTGCCAAGGCTTGCTAGCTTATCAGGTGCCAAAATGTTCTAAATAGAACAAAACAGTTGAGAAATTTTCTGAGTCGTACTAGCCTGACAGCACTATAAAGTTTCAATGATAGGTAGGAACGTGATAGCTTTTTTTCAGTCCTTTGCTGAAATTGTTGAAGGCAATGAATAAAATGTTCAAATTGAATTTTGACCTTGTGAACTGGTTTCAAAGAAATTTCATATATATAAAATATATCTCTGCAAATAGAATGCTGCTCTTTTCCCTAGTGTTCAAGTGGAGTGTAAAATTTCCAGAAACGGGGAAGCGCCCACGGAAAATCTTTTCTTTGAAAAATATCTTCTGTGCCATACATTCCTTTCCTTTGTGTTTTCTCTTGTGTTGTTACAAGGTGCATGGGACAAATGGTTCAAGCACGCCTGTTATACCTCTGTCACATGAGAAGGTTTAACGTCACTTGTATCTTATGACAGTCGTTTCTTCAAATGGCATTGGATGGCTTGCAGTTTCACATGGAACAAGAAAATGTCATTTGCAGGTGGTAGCGATGGCAACGCAGCAGAGACAAGCATGAAGGATAAAGTCACAGCTTATGAAATAGAATTTTGTTATGTACACCGTCTTAATAAAAATGGTTTATTTTTCAGGTTATAATTCACATTCGAATATTATTGGGCTTAGTGAGCGCATAGTTCAACACATGTCTAGCAATGCTCTTGACAGTGTTGCTGGGAACGAGGATGCTAAAGCACTTGAGAACAAATAAGTTGAACTCCTGCAAAAATGGAACACTACACTTAAAAATAACAGCACATTCATTGCTATAATTAATTATTTCTTAATATATAATTTGTTCGCGGACCCCTTATGGGGAGAGCATTCAGTCGTGATGGAAACACATTCGAATGAGTTCTCCAAACTCATTCGTTTTTAGAAGTCATTCTCGTCGAATCGCATTAGACATTCCCGTGTTGGCAGCCTGGTAGCCACATTAAATGTAAATGGCATTAGACACAAATGATGCTAAACCTCCCTGTGTAACAGAGATACTAATCTCATGACTGCGCTTGTGTTCTGGTATTCTTTGTCTTCATTGCTCACAATGGGCAAGCTTTTGGGGTTGAAGTTATGTATGTTATATATGATATTGAAATGCATGCTCCACAGCTTGTATATTTGAAATATATGATGTTTGAAATGCAATACTCCACAGCTTCCACCTAGATGTCGCGGTGGCGGAGGGCTAAAATGGCACACTGCTGGAAATTTACCTGGGATGAAACATAAGGGGACCACTGGACAGGTCACTCATGAAAGATCTGCCAGGTAAGTGCTCCAAACTACCCAGGTGGCTCAGGTGAGTGAATTCAAAAGCAGTTGCATACTTCTCATTTCTGTATGCAGTTTCATCTTTCATGAAAATGCTGGGCACATAGCTATGATAATGAAGTTAGCAGCCAAAGTGTTAAGCTTTGCACTCTTTGTAAGGTGCCTTTGCCCGGCAGAGGAAACACCACTGGTGGTAGAAGTGCTGTGCCAACTGTGCTGTCTTGTAACAAAACTGACCTGTACCAACCTGTGCCAGAACACAAATTTTGAATTAAGTTGCTAATTTAGCAGAGTGTGAGCGTTTGGTGACAGCCAGGACGGTACAGCTGTGTGTGTTACGCTTGTGTGTAGCCTCACACTCATAGCGTAATCTGGTTTAGTTGGGACATCAGTGTTTATGGAAAGTACACTGAGAGAGAAAATGTACTTGGGGTTTTACGTACCCTCATATGTAAAACTAACATTGTTAATGCGTAAACTTGAAGTTGACTATTTGATGTCTTTTTTGGTGCTATTGAGTGAATTGCTGATATCGCACTTGAATGTGAGTGAGTGCTGATTACAGCACTAAGCTTTGTCAGGCAGTGCCAGCAGCTTGACATCCGTTGCCACGCATTCACAGACCGTAATGGACGATGGTATGTCGAACCACACTCATATTTTGTCGGCATTGCTGATCTGGCCCAACATTTAGCCATGCTGCTCTCAGAGGCAAATGACATGCTTTTGAAGTTCCGCAGATTTGTCCGCATATGCTTCCGGCAGTTTCGGTTTGATAGAAGTGCTCCAGCGAAGTGTGAATCTTTTGTGTTGCATCAGTTGGCAAACTTGGGAGATGGAGCTCTTGAATTACTCCCCCAGTAGGCCTGCTTCACAGGCGAGCTTGGTCGGCTTGCTGCACCGAGCTCTGCTGTTACGAGCAAGGACCTGTCACGGTGGCCCGGGCAAAATCTACCACCTTGTCAAGTTCTGGGTGCACCGCTTGGTGACCGAGAAAGGATGCCTTCCATGGCATTACATGCCGATAACTCATCTTTCAAAGTGCTGCTGCGCAGCCATCTTTCCATCAGCTTCAATAAGCTCAATTACAGTTGATCCTGGATATATCAAACTCGTAGGCGATCGCAAAATAATTCTATGTATCGATAATTCGAAATAGCAAATGTGCCTATTTGAAGCTTGTCTTAATAACAATGCACGTCTCAAATTCTGTGGTTGAGCCTTGGTAAACAAGGTAGTCTTAGATAATCCCAGAAGCACCACACAACATGAACACTTTCACTCTCCACGGGTTCGGTTTTCCTTTGATGTATTGTTTTATGTCTAGCTTTCCTTTGAACGGGAAGATTTGCTCATCGATGCAAAGATGCTCTTCCAAAGATAGGTCTAGACATCTTTGGCGAAATATATCCAGGAGTGGTCTCACCTTCCAGAGGCAATCATTGCTTTTGTGGTCCCCATTTACGTCAACAATGTGCAAGCACTTTTGAAGCTTCTCAAACCAGTTGCGTGACGTGCTGACAGTCGACAAAAGCTCGGTTTTGAGTGACGGCTTCCAGTACAAACATAGCCGTGGGTAACGAAGGACACCCATCGCTAGGTGCAGTGATATCAGCTTCCTGATTTCCTCTTCATTTGTCTGAACTGATTTTCCCTCTTGAAGAAGCGAATATGTTCGTCTTCTCTGCAAGATCAGCGAACACACTCTTGGGCACATATCGAGCAAAATACTCACATGGGCTCGCTAGACCGTCGGAATCATTCTTATTCTCGTCACCAGCTGGTTGATACATTGCTGTTGGCTTCTTGAAAGCCTTCCTGCTCCACGATCTGTCCTCTGTTGTTATGTTTACAGCTTCATCATCGCTGGAGGTGGCTGACAGCTCCTCCTCTTGCGCATCCCACTTGCTGTCACACACATCCTCAAGAGCCTCATCCACGTCATCCTCACAGTCTTCAACCTCCGACACATCACCATCCTTGAGTGCAGCGAACATGATATCTGGATCTTCGAGACAGCGATGTCTTGATCTAGGTCTCTTTGCCGCTGAATAAAACAACTTGGTAGGAATTCCGCTTTGCCATGCAACACGTGCCAAGCGTTTATACCCCTGAGCCCTGGTGTCCTAAATAAAGGACAGACTCATCGCTGCATGTTGCCATAGTTATATTAATCATAGAGATCTCCTTTGTTGCTTTCGAGGTCTTCAGCATCTTAGAAATAACATATAAAATTCCCATCGTGAATAAAACCATAGGTATTCAGTAAAAAATGACAAAAGATGAGCTTCCCATCGCTGCCGCCGTTTCCGCCTTCCGCCATTTTGTTTGTTTACTCACGGTGCTGCGAGGAGGGTGAAGACGGAGAAAGTAATGTCTTTGCTTATGGGGATGTCTTCGGAGTTGGCTGGGTTCTTGTTTCCGATTCTTGATTATTTAGATCCTGATTTACAATGCTTTTTCTTCGTGTCCTATATATAGGACACGAGGGCCAAAAGGGGTTATGTACCAAATCCTGAACACTAACTGAAAAAGGGTGTGAGGGGTTGGGGGGGGGGGTCACCACTGCTTTATTTACCTGTTCCCAACAAAGTGTCTCGTCACGCTTGTTGGTGCCCAGTTGAAAGTTAGTGGCAGGTAAGTTAGTGTCAGAAAGTAAGTGTCAAGTATTTACCGCACTTTTTCGGCACATTCGGTGGAGGTGGTTCAAGAGGTGGGGCCATGGTGATGAAAAGACATCGGCATGCACTAATAGGCACACCAGCTCGTAGAGGCTGTTGAACGTGAAGAGCTCCCCTCTTTCCTGAGGTAGGGCCTGAAAAGCAAAGCTGTATCTCATACTTCCCAAAGGACGCCAAGACAGTCAGTGTTACAGTAAACATTTCTGAACCCTTTCATGTGGTCACCAGATGGAAATGAAAGTGTCGTCGCCATGCGGAAAGGAGGTGGTGCAACCCCACTGTTTGTTTCCTTTCGGATGAATTCTCTGTCTATTATTTCAACATATCACCTGTCCTCGAGGGAAAGAGTGCACTGCTCGTCTGCGTCGTTCATTTCGAATGGCTGATGGTTGTGGCTGCATTTTGTTGCTGCTGCCATGTTTGGATTTAGTGAAAGTGTGAGCAGCTTCTTTGGGGAATGCTGTTTCTTTCACAAAGAAATTATCCAAGTATGGCTCGAAGTGTGAAGTGTGCTTGTTTTGCAGCATGTGAGTTGTCAAGACGTTGACACTTCGTTACCTGCCGCATGCAATTAGCACAAACGTCTCCCATGATCATGATGACCCAACCAGAGTTGAGCTTCTGAGTGTCACGGCTGTCGTCTGGTCCATTGAGAGTCCATCGCACCTTGTGGGCTCTGAAGATTTCTTGTCCCAGCAAAAACAGTATTTTCGCCTCTTGGTCAATGGGTGGAATATCGTACGCAGTCTTCTGTAAATGCTGATAGTTTGGTGCATTGTTTGGATTTGGAACTTCGCTCTTGTGAGAGATCGCGCCGCACTCAAGCAAAGGTGGAAGTTGTATCCTCACATTGACGACTAAATTCTGCAAAGAGAAGTCACAGGCTGGTCTCCTAATTACTGCTTTGTCACCAGAACAGGTGTGCAGTGCATACTGGATAAGCGCTCCATTTACCCAAAAGTTGTCGAGCAGTTCCTGACCAATGAACAGTTGCTTTGGTCATAAAGGATTATGTAAGCTCGGAGCTCCTTGTTGGCATTGGAGTTGGGAGTCACACCTACTAGGCAAAGTTTAGCTTATGATCTGCTGTTGCCTCACCTCGGTGGTCTAGTGGCTATGGTACTCGGCTGCTGATCCGAGGGTCATGAGATTCGAATCCCGGGCAGCAGCTGCATTTCAATGATGCCGAAATGCTGAGGCCTGTGTGCTGTGCGATGTCAGTTCATGTTAGAAACCCCAGGTGGTCGAAATTTCTGGAGCCCTCCACTACGGCATTTCTTATAATGATAGCGTGGTTTTGGGACATTAAACCCCACAAAACAACAATACGATCCACTGTCATTGTTTCTGCTTGCCACTCGTGTATGCATAGATGTTACTTCGTCTTCCAAAATTCTGCACTGTGCTCATGTCTGAGCTGGTCACACCTGAGAGTGCTGAGCTTGCCGATTTGACGTGCAGTGTTGCAGCATGGTTGCATATGTGGCACTTCAACAATGCCTGGCATTGCACTTTGGTTTGGGTCTGTGATAAACAGCAGCCTGTGCAGATTCCTTGCTGCCTGAAAAATGCCATTTCTCGGAAGGCACATTTGTCTAAGGCGTGAGGCTTCTTATGGAAGGGGCACCATTTGTCGACTGAGCCCTTTGCCTGAGCAGGCTGCCCATGTGGGGTAATGTCCTGATGCATCCTCACCGAAATGGAATGAATTCAATTTGCCCTGAAGAAGCAGTCATTTTTGGCTGCATTGTTTCAGAATTCCTCTCGTCTTTCCTTAGGCTGGAATCAGTCAACGTGTCACGAGAGAGCTTAAAACTTTGGTCATCCCTCAGCTCAGCTGTGTGTCAGAATTTTGGAAAGAAGGGAAATGGAGTCTGGTGTTCTGATCTGTATTTGAACCCTGCCATTATCTATTTTGGAGACCAGGAGGCAGCTTCGCGACAATGCCATTCACTCTCCTCAGTGAATCTAAATGCCCGAGCCCTTGCAAATGTGGGTCAGTCTTGGCAACTTGAAGTTTGAGGAGGAGGTTGCTGAGCTCCTGAAGTCTTCAAGAACTGCAGTAAGACACTCTCAGGAGGTCTTCAAGGCATTTGAACAAAGAATCCTCCAGTAGCTCTGGGTAACCGTATGGGCCGTCTAACCTCTTCCACACGCGTTCAAACTTGGTGTGAAGTCTTCTGCATGCACATATTTGAGCCCTTGTGGCTGTGTTGAAGACCTTGGGCCCAGCCACTTCTTAAGCAAATCTACCTCCTTCTGAGGAGAGAGACCCAAATCACATGTGAAACAAGGTATCTGCAGCAGAAGTATTGGAGAAGGCCAGTCAGCTGTGAGCCTCAAACGTCGGGCATTGCATCGTGACTAGGCTGCTGTTGCATGACGTGAAAGTCCAGAGTGCTGTGAACTGTAGCTACCCCTGGCAGTGCGCTATCACTTCTGTGGTTGGTCCTACAGTGAACAGGTGACTGAGGCAATTTAACCCACGGTATAGGTGTTCCTGTTTTGCTATATGACATAGCTCGCGGTGTGTAACATTGGGTCTACGTTCGGGATCCCTCCCCGCTATCCTTTTGTGCTGTGCTGTGGCTGCTTCTCTTTCCCAATGGAGGATTTTGAGCTTGGCCTCAATTCTTTCCTTTTCGAGGCGCATCACAGCTTCCCTCGTGGTTGAAGGCAGCCTTGGCTCTGACCGTGCCTGCTTGCACACAAGCCTGTGTGGCAGCAATGCTCATAGTAGGGTTAACCAGAGTGTTGCGATGCAGAAGCTGTCTAGCTGTGCGAGCGTTACGGCGGAGTTTCTTCTGTGAGGTCACATACAGTGGAACCCCGTTCATACGTTTTTCAGCGGACAAGGGGTGAAAAACGTAACAGCCGGGAAAACGCAAGAGTGAGGAAAGCTCCCAAAATGAATGAGAACAGGGCCGCTTTGATTTCAAACAATTTATTTCAGCAAGGTGAGCCATCTAGGTCGCCGACCGATGATCCGGACAGCCGCGCGGTACCGCCAGTGCCAACATAGTCTTATTGTGTTAAAACCGGCCGATATTTCGGACGGTTTCTAGCTCTAAATTCGATAATTCGGACTCCGTTCGCGGCTGTCGAGCGCAGTGAATGGGCCGCCACTATAGCCTTCGGCGCCCCGATGAAAGTATGGCCTCAGAGATCGCAATCAAAACTGTGATCATTGAGATTTAGTTCCAGCGTGATGCGCCAATTTTGGAGGCAAGTCGCCCTGTCACTGTGATCACCGCGTCCTGTTCCGGCATCCCGCGCGTGGTTTGTGATCGCGAGTACGGCTGGTCGCGTCGGGTCCGCGATCGCTCGATAGCGCTTTCACGTTCCGTCTTCAGTGCCTGTTTACCGTATTCACCCGCATAATTAGCGCCCTCGCATAATTTGCGCACCCCTGACATTTAGCCAGCAATAAAAAAAATTTCCTCGTATATCTTGCGCTCGCCGTCCGGCCCGAACCAGCTCGCCGGCGAACGCACGGACAGACTTTGTACAGCTGCGCGGCCGCGCCCCTCGCTGCACAGGCGAGCACAGTCATACGCAAAAGGGGCTGCGAGTGCGATGTTCTTTTTTCCGATTCTTTTCTCCGGAAGCCCACAGAGCCCAAAGTACGGTCGCTAGAATAAAAGCGCTCGAGTGGGGGCGACGAAAACGGCTGAAGCAGAGATCAAACGCGCCCGGCCCATCTCCGTTGTTTGGAGGCGATAACATCACCCCTATCGGATCGCCTGCCATCAAAGCGGGGAGGAAACGCCCCGCCCGTCCTTAAAGGCGGGAGGGGGGGGGGGGGGGAGTGTCGCTCGGCTCCCGAGCGATCGCATGAGCGATCACATGGCTGCCCAGATAGCGCTGGTGCTATCTCGGCAGCCCTATGCGGGCGGCGATTCCTACAAGCGTGACCGAGACTGTTAAAAGTAAAATCAAAATAGCGATGCCCGGGCGGGTACGGCGTGCCAGGTTGCGACGCATCATGCGGGAACACGCCCACAGTTGCGGCGTAACAGCGGGGTTCGCAATACATGGGACCCTATGGGAGCTATGCCGGGACCGATGAAAAACAACGTAACAACCAGGAAAACGCAGCAGTGAGGAACGTAACAGCGGGGTTCCACTGTACTTTATTTGCAGCCTCGTGCAGCTTTTCCCTCGGAACGATGTACCTGTCTGTATTTATTACAGTTACCAATTCGAGCGCTTTCTGGCTCTCATGCATGTGAGCAGCGGCCAAAAAAGCAGTGGATCTAGCAGTAAGGTTCAGATACCGTTTGTAGTTAGAACAAAGCTGCACCATGACATTCTAGACCAGTTCTCCACTCATACTTGAAAGTTTGAGGATGACACACTCGACACATTCCCATACAGCATCCATTCATTCGACATTGATGCTCTTCGTGGCTTGCTTGAAAACTTGCTTGAACTTTTGCGGGAAGCTTAGGTGTTTCCAGTGAAAGAATGTTGGTCGCTGTGGGGTCATGCTCTAATACGGTGCCCTCCTCTTAGGTTGGTTTTGTATGCTTGTCCTGTGCTATTTTTAGCATGCGTCCTAGCAATGTGTCTCATGTGGAGTGGATGTACAGTAAAACCTCGTTAATTTGAAGGCCTCAGGATGAAGAAAAACATCCCAATTAAGTGGGATTCCCAATTATCCGAAACGACGCTGAAGCCAGGAAATGTGTGGAGTGGCACACCTTTATTGTCATAAGTGCACCTACTTCGAGAAGAATTCCTCGATGCGAGACTGATGTTTTTCGATAGTTTGCCACGCTAAAAGTCATACTTTCAAGACGGTCAAGCAGGCGCAGCATCTCAGCCTTGCCACAGTTGCACTCGACAAAGCTATGCACAACACTAAGTGCATCGATGACTTCCGCCAAAGGGGGTGGGGTGCTCGCGGAGGCTTGTCATCACTTTGTTCATCAATATTGGTGGCCGAGTCGGACGTTTTTGCAGCGATCTCGCTGTCAGGGTAAGCATAGCGTGTCTGCACTGTGTCCTCGATTTTCGAGTAATTGAAAGGCTGGTTGGGCTGTCCTCTCTGTCCCCGGTGCACAAGGCCTCATATCGAGCACAAAGAGTCTTCCTTCCGTCCTAAAACTCACAGGTGACAGTACTGCCGGTGGTGACGGTGGCGGGCATCTTTCTTCATAAAGCCGGCGTGGTCAAAACACTGTTGGATAACAGTGGCCTCAACGCATGAACAGTGACACATAGAGCGCCGAGTATGAAGGATGACACCTTGGTCCATTGGCTGCGATAGTGACGTCATATTAGGAGGCAGGAATACCATATTAATTGCCTGCAGATTCTGAATGTCAGCGTGACCAGGGCAGCTATCGACAATGAACAAAATACTGCGCCCCGTGGCCACAAACTTGTGATCAAGGTGCCGCATGTGTTCCTAAAAAATTGCGGCTGTCATCCATGCTTTGTTTTTGTGTTTGTAAATAAGGTTGTCCTTGGGTGGCGGTCGTGCATGTTTAAAATGACGCGGCATTTCCGTCTTGCCATCAACAAGCAGCAGCAGCTTGTCCTCGCCGCACATATTTGCACCGAACAAGACAGTGATCCTGTCTTTGTTTTGTTTCCGCCTCCTTTCGTGTCTGCCTCCTTAAACGCAAATGTTTTTGTGGGCAGCATTTTGTGAAATAGAGCAGCCTCATCAGGATCATACACATCCGCTGCTTCGTATTTGGTGAGTAGCGGAGCCAAGGTGTGCTGCTTCCAGCCGTCGACAACGCTCTGGTCTGCGCTGCCACCCTCACCGCAAACAGCGACAAAAGCCAAGTTGTTGCGCTCCTTAAGTGACAGAACCACTCATTGCTGCATTTAAACTCTTCATGGCCAAGCTGCAGCACCAGCTGGTTAGCTTTTTCCCTCAAAATGGTCCTGCTTTTGCTTTCTGCAGCCAACCAATCAAAGCCTCTTCAACGTCGGCGTATGTAGGGGGTCGTACTCGTGTGCGCTTTAACGAGCGCATCTTCTGCTTATTCTTGATAACGTGGCAGAGCGTTGACAAGGGCACGTGGTGCTTTTTGGCGAGAGCCATTTTCGACGCTGTTGACTTGCTGGCCTCTTCAATTAAACAAACCTTTTCTTGGAGTGACAAGATCGTGTACTTAGGCACCTTCAAGCTCGTGGCAATTAAACAATTCACAGGGAAAAAAAAAAGCACACGTGGACATACACACAGCAGTTGAATGCTCACCAACTGATGCACAAGGCCTACAAAACGTACACACACTGTGCTGCTGTAAAGATGATGATGATGTAGATCGTAACAGCACACATCGCTGCCTGGTGTTTCCAAAACAAATTGCCTCAACATGGCGTCTGTGGTGTGCTTTTAGTACAAAATACGTGGCCTCTGAGATCACCTCCTCCTTTTCCACAGCTTGGAAGCCGCGATCGTGTGCAAATTAACCGGGAAGATGCAGGCTAGCCGTCTAACTATCCGGTTAAATTTATGCGTAAATATTCGGGACCGCACATATTACAGTATAATGCGGAATATAGGTCGAGGCAGAATATAGGTTGACCCCTCTACCTTGACCAGAAAAAAAAAGCACAAAACGGTTCACTGATGCACTTCATGCAGTCCTCCAAACTGTCGGAGTTCTTGTCTGAGGACGACTGCTTTTCGCTAGCCGCCTCCCACAACATGTCGTCCTCGGTGTCGTCGAGAGCATTGCTGATGCAGCACTTCTTGAACGCGCACCACCATTTCGTCAGGCAGAGACCTCCATGCCTCGGAGACCCAAGAACAAACCGTCGTGAGCGGTGGCCTGCTCAGCCCGCCTGTCAGGGTCCACGGGTTGTCGCCAGCCATCCATCCATTGTACAATTCATGCAGACGGTCTTTAAAAGGTTTGTTAAGGACAACGTCCAGCGGTTGCTGCGTTGACGTCATCCCTCCTGGAATGACGACAAGATCTGTCACCACAGGTTAGCAGCAAGAAAGTCATTAAAAAGCGCTCGAAAGCAATGTCACAAAGCATTTGTGGGCACGGGAGCAAAATAAGACAATGGTCATTGCTTTTTCTAGCGTATAAAGAGTAACGCGAACAAACCTGTGAAAGGTAAACGTAAGGCAGGTGAGTCATGTTGCCACTGACGCTCTCGTGCCCACTGAAAGTCGCCGGTTGCCGCAGGCAGTATACGTCGTTTTGAAGAATTGATGACGTTGGTGATCTGGCCTGACCGTTGAAGCCATGGCACACCAAGGGCTGCAGCAAATCCAAGAAACTGCTGTCTTCTTTCTTCAGCAGAAATTCTTATGGTGGGCACAGTTCGAGGAAATGCTGTGAAGTTGCCGATACATCCGGCAGTAGTAGAACGCCCAGCACGACAGGCATCAAGAACGGCATCACGTAAACCATGTCTTCCCAGAAAGTTTCCATTGATGGTCAGGTTTTACTAGAAGTCGGCTGCCTCGCATCGATCAACAGGCTTTGTTGTGGAGATGGGCACACTTGTAGCCGGCTAACTTCCCGTAACGCTTCACTATAAGAGTAGTCAACTTGCATCAGCTGGCGTTCTTCTGGAAGCAGGCTGTCTTTGCCAGCATCTGCCAAGGCTCCGTCTTTCTTCATCTCGGCATTGCTGGGCAGTCGGCAACCAGAAATCCTGTTTGCGCGTGCAATCGCCATGGCTGCTGGAATACTGCGCTGGTGTAAGTTCATGAGCTGTTTCATCGAAGTGAACCAGTTGTCAAAAAAAAGAATAAGTAGTTCTTGTTCTCTGGGATGGAGTGTGAAAGTCTGAGCACAGCATTAGAGCTTGCTCCAAGGTCAGGTAATCCAGGAACAGGGCGGATGTCCCCCGTGTAGATAGAGAAGTCATGCAGAAGTCTTTGGACGTCGCAAAGTACAAAAATATTGTACCCCCTCTTGTGAGGCTTACTAGGGACATATTGGAAACCTTTACACTATATGCATGTGTTATTCAACCAAGTACCCGTTATGAAACACTTTTTCATAATCAAAATACCCGACATACCTTGAATGGAGATGGATGTCAATGGATGGCCATTCGTCGGCATCAGCTGGAGAAATGGCAGCAGTCAGCTCTTTACTGAATAGAGTGTAGATGGCACTGACTTTTTTGCACATGCTGCCAGACATCTGTGGATTCCCTCTTCACAGGGGTAGCGACTACAGATGTTTTCTTCTGGTGGCGTGGCGGTGTGATGAGAAAACAGTTCACTTGAAACTTGAATGCACTGAGATGCAAATAAGTCCGAAATTCCAAGCAAAACCTTGCCACCTTTCTGCGTGCAATGATCACAACAATAAAGAGAAAAGCCACACCCCGTTGTTGAGTGCTGCAGCCCTTGTACAGCGCGCGGGTAACGTAAAGATGCTTAGCAAAGGTAACCACAGAAGCACACGAAGACAACACGAGACAACAGCGAAGCAGTGTGTCCTGTTTCCCGTGTGTTTCTGCGGTTACCATTAAATAATGAATCACCAACTGGCCTACACGCACACTCTTCTCAGTTACATACCAAACTGGCCTCCACCACGTCACCTCTGTGCCGAGCGCTAAACAGCCTTGCTTGTCATCCACCTTGCAGTGTGGAATGACTCCTCAAATTTTTTTTTATTGCAATAACAATTAAACGGACACCATCAACGGATTTTTGTCGTCACCGTCATTTTCCATATAAAGTCCAAATTGACAACATCACCCCGCGCATCATACATTCTATCCGCGAGCAAAGGCTTCTGAGCGCTGGCGACAAATGTGGCTGAGGCGGAAATGAAACAACCCAGCCATCTCTGTCGCATGGAGGGCGCAAGTGATAACATCATCCTGCATACGACAACTGCTGTCGATTTCTCATCAAGCAGAGAGGAAACGCCCCACCCGTCTTCCGTAAGGAGCATGTAAGGACACCAGGGGAGGGGAAAGGGGCGGGACTGCACCATTCGAAGGGTGCAGTCGCGCGTGCTATTTGAGGCATTAGGACATGGTTGGTAAACTTGCTGTGCTCTCAACGCTTACTTCAAGCTTAAATAACTGACAGCACTAAACAGCTTCAGTACCTGGAGCAGCTGCGAGATCAAATCCAAACGAGTTAGCTGTTTCATATACCAATACAGTTCTTTGCTATCGCATTCATCGCTTCACCATTAAAGGGTACAGTACAGAGAAAAGCAATTTTTCTCGTATTAGTAAATTACTTTCACAATTTCACAATACCAAAATCACCACGCTTGCCACGAGAAGATGCTTGGCAAGCTAGGAAACGTGAAAAAAGAAAATGCGGGAGGGTGACGTCACTATGAAGTTCTCACACCAATCACCATGACGTCATTGATTTTGATGCCGTATGCTAGGACCTGTGTAGTTGCTAATCGGTAGAAATGAAGAGCATTGTGCTTTAAGGGGCCAGAGGCTTAACATATGAAGTTTCAGGAAATTTTGTTGAGCCACTGTCGGAAAACTACGAAAGATACACTTTGAAATCCATGACAAGACCCATGAAGATTTTGGTGCAATATTGAAAAATAAATCTTTTACCTTGATTTCGTCCTTTATAAATGAACCAATAATGATGAAATCAATGACATTAGAGTTTCATAGCACAATTTATCAATGTAAACTGATTCATTGTCCCTTTAAGTAAAACTGCTTTTTTTTTCTTTTTTTACTGTGAGTCAGCTGCTGAATCTGAAAAGCGAGACGTGGACATGTAACATAGCGTAGCCGTTTCACAGTGGCCCTTGCGACGCCAAGGCCATCAGCGAAGGGGCCCGCTACCGACAGCTGCGCAAATTAAAACAGAATTATGGGTGCTCTGACTAGGCATACTTTTATTAATAAGATGACATTTTTAAAAAGCAAGCGAAAAATTCAAATTTGCACCCTAGCACCCGCAAACTCGAATGGGCAGGGTCTCTTTGTGGGTATTTACTGTAAGAGCAATGACAAAGGCAGATGGGCTCGCAGAAGGAATGACAGAAAGCTCTTCTGGATGAAGATCCATGGCTAAAGTAAGATGAGTGTCAACGTGTTCCCACGATTCACGTGCTCTTCCATGGAATATCTATTCCATGGATATTCCATGGAATATCTTCCATGGATATATCTATCGCTAGATTTCCCAGATTTCATTCTGTGATGCCGAGAAATAGAGGTGATGAACATTTTAGTGGCACACATGCAGTTATTACTGAACACTGCTTTAATTAAAAGCCATGCGATGCTTGAAACGAGCTATCAGCAGCGTTTCTGGAACAGACAATGTCTGCCGATGAAGCGCCGCCACACCTCACTGCCGATAGGCCTAGATGTCATGATCCTATGTGGAGAGCATGTTTTGTCGTCGAGTCGACTTGTGCAACAGAAGCTACGTCAGCAACTTGTATGGCATCGTGGCTTACTCGGGATGCAGGCATGAGCTCTGTTTATTCAGCGGAATAATTCGCTGTGTGTGATTGCGGCTTTGGTGGCCCTGAGATCAGGCTGCATATGTTTTGATGCACCAGACGCCCCCAAACCCAAGACTCTGGTGCAGTTTGGTGCAATTTACACCAATGTTATCAGGATGGTGCAGTAAATCGAATTTGGCGCAATTTGGTGCAGGAGTGGAATCAGTAAGTCCAGAAAGGGCTTTATTAATGTGCTTAGCCTTATTGTATAATCGCTTGTTTCTGTTCGTCAGTGTTCGGAGGTTTGTATTATCATTTTTTATGACAATTAACAGATTTTATGACAATTAACAAAGTTCACGAGTTCCGCAACTTTGTTTGAAAAGAACCCAGTTATCATCTACAGTCCATGAATAAAACATTGGTGGAAAAGTTAGATTAAAAAAGCAGACAAGTTTCTTGTTTACGCTGTGGTAGTCGGCTTTATTGTAGCCACGGATGGTTTTAACAGCTTTACGACGAACTGAAGAAGGAATGCTAATGATGTGTTGTAGTAGCCCTGTGGTCACTGTAACCTTCCGTACACATTACCTATCCTGCATACTCAGGTGCATTTCTCCCGTAGCAAAGGGCTGGGATTTTGGGTTCTAACACACAACCTTTCATACTGCTTGGTGCATCATTTACACACACCTTCTGGAATGCAGTCATCAGCTCCCGTCTCTCGTCACGGCTGATCTTGTTGCTCGATGCATGCAGCCAACGCCATTCTGCCTGGGCCACGTGGAAATGACAGAGGAGCTGAGTTGCTTCAGGCCACACTGCTTGCAGAGCTGCTTTTTCTGCCGCTGAATTATCAGTCATGAATGACTGTGGGGTCTGAAAAATAAGTGAACACATGTTGACACTTGTTCATTTTTCGATGACAGCTAAAAAAACTGTAATTTGTACTTAGAGCAGGATGCAAGCCTACAAAAATAAAAAAAATGCTTCATAGCCCTAGTGTTCTTGCAAAGGCTGTTGGTCGCACACACAGCACCTCACAGCATGGTTGGCAGGTATGATTGTAAGGATGTTTATTGTGTTTTGCTCTTATGCTCATGAGCTGCACTATTTATTTTAAGCTTTATTAGTTCTTCAGCAATTATTGAACTGAATTGTGTCAAATGAAATGCTTGAATCAACTTTTTTGCCATTGATATAATGAGTGCCAATGTCAAGTGTTCTTTTGCAAGTATACTGTGGAACCACGTTATTGCACAAAACATTCAAATATTACCTTAAGCACATGGGATGCTCAGAAGATATGTATGATATTGCCTTTTCATTTACAACCTACACTAACCCTTTTATTAATTCAGGCTTTCAAATTACCCTAGGTATACTTTAAAAGTTGTAGCTTGCTTACATGTAAGCCACCAAAACAGTGTGGATATTTCTGTTTCAAGAGGCCAAAGGCTGTCTTGTAGCTCTCTGTTGTCTGAGAATTGTGCATAAGCACAGCAACAGGTAAGGCACCAACTGGAGTAGCTGGAAGTGCTACTGTAACGGTAGCCTGTGATTCATCGCAGGAGGCTGTCGAGTCCAAAAATATGATCTCGCTTGCAGATTCCAAGCTTTGCGTCCGCTGCATGATCTTTGTAACAACCAACACCGTCCAGCAGTTGCCATCTCTCGACTTGGTCGGTCGTGCAAACGCTGACATCTGCAAGTGGTTACAGAATAGAAGTTAAAAAGAGCAGTGTTCAAACATTCCGTTTATGACTTCTTAAACATTGCATTGCCTTAGCAGCAGGTTTTTCCCCATTGAACCAAAGCTAAGACATGGGATACAGTTGTACAGTTTTATTCAAGTGAACGCCATGCAAATCACAATGCCACCCCTAAAGCTGAGGAATGTTCATTAGCGCTGCAAGCAGAGAAAGACATGGAAAGGACGAGAGGAAAGTGGATGTGCACTATACAGTCTATACTTGAACTTTTTTTTTTTTTGAGAGCAGTGTAAAAATGTACACCAAATGCGCATGCGCACAGCAGGCGATGTCAAAAATTCCCAGTGGCATGTCAAACAGCTGCATCTCATTTCGATAAAAAGTAAACAGAAGTTCAGCAGAGTGCTGATTGGGCTGGCTGGTGCATTGTAGAAGACGAATAAAACAGCGCTTAAGACAGGACGAGAAGACGACACGAACAGTGCCGTGCCTGCGTCTTCATCTTGTCCCCTCTAAGTGCTGTTTTATTCGTCTTGTGTAGACGGAAGTTTCGCTAATGCAGTCCACACCTCTTGATACAAAGTGCCCCTAACAACTCCTATGTGAACGTGGCACTACTTCTGCCAGGTCTGGAGCCAACGACAGAAAGTGAAATGGTATTGCGGTGAATTATAATGACTTGTTTTTAAAACAGAGGAGCTGTTTAAGGTCTTGGTTACACCACATGGTGTTAACACAAAACTGTGCAGCTTGCACTACACGTGTGCCCTTCGCGTGCTCTCCCTTTGTGCTATGTACAGTGTGGGTTGCAAGGCAATGGAAAATGGAAGTGAGGCTGAGGAGGGGAGAGGGTATATATTGCATAGCCATGCATGGTATGGTACATCAAGGAGTTGGGAAAAGGAAGTGGGGAGTGATGTGAGAGTGAGGAGGAGAGAAAGGAGGAAGGGAGATGAAGCATAGCACAGCCATGTATTATAGTATGGTAGAGCAAGGGGGTGGGAAAGGGAAGTGGAATTGCGGAGGAGTGATGTGAGGGTGTGAGAAAGGAGGAGGGAAGCAGGTGAAGCATTGTACAGCCATGTATAGTACAGTATAGCAACGGGTGCAAAAGGGCAAGAGGTGGGAAAGAGAAGTGAGGGTCAGGAGAAGGGTAAGGCCACCAACTCTGCCGTTCCCTCAGTCTTTTAACCAGTAGTGCATAGATGCCCCAATTCTTTTCAAACTATATTTTCTCTTGGCAATTATCAAGAAGTCCCCCACAAGGTTGATTCGACCTGGCGTCTTGGTTATGTGTAACATGCACACAGTGACTAGAACAGACAACAGTAAAGTAAGGCAATTACTTTTGGAGCATAAATATCAGCATCTCTAGAAGCTTGATAAGTACATTCTACAAGAAGCTGCAACGTACCATTTTGAAGATACAACGGTGCCTTTTCCTCCAGCTTGCTTAGCGGTTCCACTGCATCACCATAGTGATCCTTGTGCCACACCCTAAACAAGTGGTACACAGTGTTCGCAGAAGGATTGAGTGCACCATTCGCCAGTTGTTCGACACCATCATCTTCAACAGCAAGTTTCTGCTGGTGAAGGGCTTCAGCAGGTGCAAGGCCATCTTTAAAATAACTGTGGAAAGTGGAGCGGGTGTTGGAGGAGCTCCGTAGACGGCGCAGTCCATCAGCACAGTTCAACTGATGGTTGTGGTCCTCCATTAGAAGAACGATGGCGCACAAAGGATGCTCCCTTTTCAAAAAGGAATCGCTCCTTTTCGTGCTCGCTGTCACGGCTTTGATTTGATGTCCACAAATGCCGGACAGTTTGTGGAGTTCAGGCCAGCGGTCTTGTTGCGGCTAGTGTGCTGACATTTCCATTTC
This sequence comes from Hyalomma asiaticum, assembly GCA_013339685.2. NCBI lineage: Eukaryota > Metazoa > Arthropoda > Arachnida > Ixodida > Ixodidae > Hyalomma > Hyalomma asiaticum. The sequence continues at coordinate 111,436,455 of CM023484.1, forward strand.
TTGTGAAACACCATCCTTTAAAGCAAAACAGAAAATTTCTTTATAGTCATCAAGGACATTTCTTGCTTTGTAAAGTGCTGCACTTGTTTTGTTTTTTTAAATATATGACCGCTTTGCTGGATGTAGTTCAGCATGGTTCTGACCTTTCCATCTGTATAATTCGCATTGCTCAACAGTCATTCTTTCACTGCCCAGAAAGGCAGCGAGCAGTGTTCTGGCTTCTCTCTGTGTATGTCTAAGCACTAACATGAGATCTATGACTGCTTTTATGCACACAAGGCAACAGCCTGAAGCTCGCTACATGCTGCGTTTGGAATGAGCATCATGAACTTGGACGCAAGCCTTACAGACCTAAAGCTGTCATAATATGAAAGTAAACACAAGAACAAAGCAGTAACAACACACCTGTGCAGCATACGGGACTTTACAATGTTTAACACAGTATGCTCCTGATAATTCATACATTAACTTTTTTTGCTATGAAAACAGACTTCTGCATGGCACCAACTGCAAAGGTGCTGGCAACGAACGCCTCAGACCAGTGTTTCTGCACCCAGCACATAATTACATTTCCTATCAAGCAGTAGTGATGGCATCGATATGTAAGCCTTGAAGCATAGAAATGTTTTTCTAGAAAAAGCTGCAGCAATCTAGGCTGATGAAAGAAAGCAACAACATTCGCGAAGCAAACGTTCCTTTCGTCGCGATATATTAGCCTTCATAACAATGAGCAATACTCATATTTTGCATTCGTGGACTTTTCGGCACATAAATGCATGTCAGAAGCAAGCCTTGCGAGCCCTTTTGTGACCCTACCGCACTGAAAAGTGTATACAAATGGAAGCCTCACTTAGTACACGACAAACCAAGGCTAAGGGTGACCGAGGCCTAGGACGAACAGTGACATGTAGAAATGTTAAAATGGGGGCGCAAACACGCGAAAATAGACCATCGAAAATGCAAACATTACATGGCCGTATAATAGGGAGGTTACTGCTTCAGCAGTGCATTGCTTGCGGCGCGATCCGAAAGACGAGGTGTGAAAAATGCCGTATTCTGCCACTCAAACTTTTGAACGAGCCAAACGCGTGACAGGGCCGCAAATAGCAAAAGCTGGTCATAACATCTTCGGCAGTTAAGCAAGGTTCAGGCATGGCTTTCCAAAAATGGAAAATAATCACACAATATCACCAAAATTCATAGTGAAAACAGAGGGCTCTTGGATTCACTTCAAAACGTTTCAAATACGCTAATCGTACCAGTCATTGACAGCTTTGCGGTTTTGCGCAGCTGCGGCATTTCCATGCTGCAGCTGCGGCTTTAGTGCACAATATCATTGCAGCATCAGTCACAAACACAGCGTCGCGCCTTTCGATACGATAAGCCACGTTTAGTGTTTTCGCATCAAGCATTTTCACAATTGGGCGTCGATATCATCAAAAGTTATTATTAGACTGGCCTATTCGCCACTTGTAAAAGAAATGAACACGTGAACGTGCCTCTTTGGATTTTGGGTTTCCCTATCGACGATCCATGTCGTGTTCGTTGTCCGACTGTAGCTGGTGATCCACTCGTGTGCGTCACCGTCCGTGCACAGGTCGACGCGGAGGCACTTGACGTTTGATGGGCAGCTAGAACTTGCGTCTAGCTCGCACGTGAATGTGCGCGTGCTCATCGAAACCTGCTCGACATTACATGGGCTATCAGAACTGGCGTTAAGCTCGCACGTAAGCGTCCGCATGTCTGCCATGTCAGTCGGAAGCACGTTCTTTGAAACGGCGCTCAACGTAGATGGGCCAGCGGAACTCGGAACAGGCGCGCATACTTGAGTGTCCGCCATGTGCGTGGTGCGGATCTGCCAGATCTGCCGATCTGCGGCGCGGCTACGGGGAGGGTGCTTCCGTATGATGGAACAGCCGTAAACACTCCGTGCATGCGTGTGTTCGTAAACACTCTGGTCTGTGCAGCCACGTGACCCCAAGAGAAAAACCAATAGTGCGCAAGCGCTCGCGGAGGGGCCGCTGGCGTCCTCCTCGCTCTCTCTTTTTTCTCTCTCGCGTGCGCTAAGGGGCCAGGAAATCATAATACGCGCACCCTTATTAGCTGCTCCTTAATGGTTTCAAAAGCCCTCTCCGTCTCATCACTCCACGGTATTTGCTGCAGAACACGACGCCCCGTCATATCAGTCAGCGGTAATACTCTCGTAGAGTATCCGGGCACGTAATCTCTAATAATTGCACAACCCGAGGAAGCTGCGCTGTTTGCGTTCGTTCTGAGGCCACGAAATGCCTTGAATAGTCGAAACCCTCTCAGGGTCGGGCGCGTGCTTACCTGATCCTATAATATGACCAAATTACTTAACTTCCTGCTGTGCAAACCTGCATTTTTCGACAATTGCAGTTAGCCCTGTCTGAGCTACAGTGTGCAGCACGAGCTCCAAATGACTCATGTGGTCTTCCCAAGCGTTTGAGTATAACGCTACATCATCAATGTATAATGCTACATCATCAATGTACGAGCGAGCATACGCCCTATATGCGGCTACAGAATTTGGTTCATGACACGCTGGAAAGTAGCAGCTGTTTCGGAGCCCGTAAGGCATCACGTGCCACTCGTACTGCCCCTCGTTTGTGACGAAAGCCGTGCACTTTTTCGCCCCCTCGTCTAGAGGTACCTGCCAGTACCCGCGTAACATATCAATGACCGTGATGTAATTGGCCGTCGCTACCTCGTAGAGCAGCTCGTTTGCTCGACCCATGGGAATCTCATCAGGCTCAGTAATCGCGTTCAGCTGTCTGTAATCAACGCACAGCCGTATGCCCCCATCCCTTTACACAACTGTATACCACCGGGTGCGTGAAGTTGCTCTCTGTATGATATATGAGCCCCAAATGCAAGAGTTCCTCAACCTGCCGCTTCACTTCTCCCCTCAAGGCGAGCGGCACACAATAGTTGCAAGCTTGTTTGGGCTCACTTCCGGCTTTCAGGCGGATGCTGTGTACTCCTGCATTACACGTGCCTGCTCGAAACACTTGCGAGTATCTACTTACTAGTCCACTTAGCTCCTTTCTCTGAACGTCTGTTAAGGGATCCATTCTCGCATAGGCGCTTTTGCTTCCCTGCGCGCTCCTTGGCAACGCTGGCACGTCCCTGTCATGCAGGTTCTAATGTGGAGATTGCTTAGATGGAGACAGAGCCTCAAGTCAGGAACACCGAAGCCATTTTTTGTACACAACAAAAAAATGCAACAACAAAATGTGGAGTTTAAGATAAACGGAGAAAGGAGAAAATGAATAAGTAACCGAAACAGACTTAAATTAATAATATGTTCACAATACTGCGAAACGGAGAAGGTTCAGCGGACCGTTCAAAAAGAAAGAAAAGCACTTTCACCAGCTGTGGCGACGCTTGAGTGGAGTGGAGCGGTGGAGTCGCTGGCAGGTGGTTGCGTTGGCGGCGAGGCTGCTCGCCGAGTGGACGATCAGACGAGTCGGCACACGGTTGTAGAAGGCGGCGCCCTCAGGCACAGCAGGTCGGTGACCTTCCTGCACACGTACACAGCGTGGAGGATGGCGGTAGGCGCTTGGGCTCGTCCCGTGGCGGACACTCGGCAGTAGGACTCCGATCGCCACCCAAGGTGGCAAAGTTTCCTTCCCGAAGACGTTCCGCTGCCCGGACCGTTGGAGCGCCTCGTCCCCATGATCACCTGACTCCAAGGACGTCTGGAAGTTTAGACACTGTCGAGCCCTTCGTGCTCGAGTCCGCAACCCGACGACACGGACCCCGACACCAGCGTCCCTTCTCTCGAGCTCTCAGAGTCAGACTGCCCGCATTCTACTCTTCGTCATCCTCTTTCCCTTGGTTTCCTACCGTGTCATCTTTTAATTGGTCGTAGTTGGTATTTTTCCATTCACCGCGCGCACGTGCCATGTCCCGCCGACGTCTTCCTTTGTCATGCGCCGCACGTGTCCGTTGCGCGGTGTCTCGCTCACGTCACGCCACCGCGTTCACAGCACTGGCGACACCAACACCACCACACAGCATCGAGCACACCGCACATGCACTGGTCGCCCACTCACTCATCACAGTCCCCAAGCTCTTCATCTGTCTCAAATAAGACTCCCACCAAGCTTACCCTAGATACTTACTCACGCAACTTGTTTGCATGAACGCTTTGTCGGCTGCCGTCATTTAGCTCTATTAGGTACGTGTATGCGACTGGGGGTCGATTGCCGTGGGATGCCTACGCTACCAAGAAGGCGGTGGAGTCAGGAGTGGGGTCGACGTTCAGGACCCTCGAGCGAAGAAAAAGACCAACTGGTATTTACATGTTATATTACAAAAATATACAGGTTATTTACAGAAAAGGTACAAGAGATTGGAGGATCTTCTCTCTCGGGATCCGAGTCGGCGTCTCCTCTCGATGGGCTCCGTGGCCCCCGACGGAAACTTGCCTCCCCTGCCATAGGTTGAAGACAGGCAGGAGGAGGGGAAGGAGGCCCGCAGTCATCTGACGCTGGTTAACCAATCAGTGCCTCTCCAAACTGCACCACCTTGACTGCACGTGTGGTCCCCCGCTCGGGCCGGCTGCACGTCGTCGCCTCCTTTCCGTTTCCCGCGACGCTGGTTGCCCCAAGGTCACCAACAGGGCTAATGGGGACGGACAATGTCCAGCAGCGCCGCGGGAGTCATCAACGGCAGGCCGAGGCGCCCCAACCCCGGGAAACAAAGGGGTGGCGCTGGCGGGCAGGTCGGCCTGAAGGCGCCGGCGAGGCTGCGCCGCCGCTGCGCCCTTCTGCTGGGGCAGCATCAGCCGATGATCACGTCGGTGATCACCCCGAACCCATTAGGCAGGTCGGACTGATGGCGCCGGTGAGGCCGCGCTGCAGCTGCATCAGCCGCGGGGACCTTGTGGAGGAACCACGATCACAACAAGACTTAAATTAATAATATGTTCACAATGCTGCGAGCAGCGGCTGGCTAAACGGAGAAGGTTCAGCGGACCGTTCAGAAAGAAAGAAAAGCACTTTCACCAGCTGTGGTGACGCTTGAGTGGAGTGGAGTGGTAGAGTCGCTGGCAAGTGGTGGCGTTGGTGGCGAGGCTGCTCGCCGAGTGGACGATCAGACGAGTCGGTGCACGGTTGTAGAAGGCGGCACCCTCAGGCATAGCAGGTCGGTGACCTCCCTGCACACGTACACAGCGTGGAGGATGGCGGTAGGCGCTTGGGCTCGTCCCGTGGCGGACACTTGGCAGTAGGACTCCGATCGCCACCCGAGGTGGCAAAGTTTGCTTCCCGCAGACGTTCAGCTGCCCGGACCGTTGGAGCGCCTCGTCCCCATGATCACCTGACTCCAAGGACGTCTGGAAGTTTAGACACTGTCGAGCCCTTCGTGCTCGAGTCCGCAACCCGACGACACGGACCCCGACACCAGCGTCCCTTCCCTCATGATGATGATGATGATGATGTGTGCTGTTTTATGGCACAAGGGCCAATTGATGGCCAAAGAGTGCCATTTCAGAAGACAAGAGATGTGAACAATGATATGGTGCGTGGCTGTATAGGGGCCTTAAAATTCCTCGCGCTAACGCGGGTAAAAAGATACAGTTATTAAAATCATGACAGTGACGTGGAATATGTGCAGCTAAAGTGGATGGCGAAAGGTCGTGATAATAAAACATGGCGGGGATGTAGTCACCGCAGCCGCGACCTCGGTACAGAGGTCGTGCTAAGGATCACAGCGTCCCTTCCCTCGAGCTCTCAGAGTCAGACTGCCCGCATTCTACTCTTCGTCATCCTCTTTCCCTTGGTTTCCTACCATGTCATCTTTTAATTGGTCGTAGTTGGTATTTTTCCATTCACCGCGCGCACGTGCCATGTCCCGCCGACGTCTTCCTTTGTCATGCGCCGCACGTGTCTGTTGCGCGGTGTCTCGCTCGCGTCACGCCACCGCGTTTACGGCACTGGCGACACCAACACCACCACACAGCATCGAGCACACCGCACATGCACTGGTCGCCCACTCACTCATCACAGTCCCCAAGCTCTTCATCTGTCTCAAATAAGACTCCCACCGAGCTTACCCTAGATACTTGCTCACGCAACTTGTTTGCATGAACGCTTTGTCGGCTGCCGTCATTTAGCTCTATTAGGTACGTGTATGGCCTCTCACGGCCCACCACCGTTGCCGGTCCTGTCCATTTTGGAGCTAGTTTGCCTGCATTGATCGCCTCCTGTATGAGAACTTGGTCACCGTCTCGAAACTCCTTATGTTTTGCTCTTAAGTTGTAATTGGCCGCATATTTCGCTTGTGTAACTGCCGATAGTTCATCTGCTTGCTCATTACATGCCTGAAGCTTCGCCTTCAGTTTGTCCAAATATTCAACTGCGGAAGTGTTGAAACCCTCCGGCACGACCCACTCTCTTGACCAAGTTTTCTGCAGTATCGATAATGGTCCTACAGGTGCCCTGCCAAACATCATTTCAAATGGGGCAATTCTAGTAGTGGCATTGGGCACTTCCCGATAGGCCCATAGAAGAAACAGCATGTGCCTGTCCCAGTTCTGACCATGTTTACGCACTACACTGAAAGGTGCCATTGAACCGTTCCATGAGCCCATTGCTCTGTGGGTAGTTGGGTGTCAAAAATCGCGGGGTCGCACCCATCCTAGCTAGAAACTCCCTGAGTCAGCTGGCCCCGTCACGGTGGTCTAGTGGTTATGGCACTCGGCTGCTTATCCGAAGGTCGTGGGATCGAATCCCGGCCGTCGCGGCTGCATTTCGATGGAGGCGAAATGTTGAGGCCTGTGTGCTGTGCGATGTCAGTGCACGTTAAAGAACCCCAAGTAGTCGAAATTTCCGGAGACCTCCACTATGGTGTCTCATAATCAGAGCTGGTTTTGGGACGTTAAACCCCACAAATCAAATCAGTCAAAATCGTGAGTCAGCTGAGCTGTGAAGTTAGTGCCGCGGTCTGAGCAAATCATCTAGGGTACGCCCATGCGTGAAAATATCTCCAGCAAAGCGTCGCAAGTCGCCTTAGCAGTAAGTGAGCGAAGGCACACGACCTCAGGCCACCTGGTGCAGAGATCAACAACAGGCAGTGCATACTTGTGCCCCCTCACAGAAGGTGGGTCAATGGGGTCTATACAGTCAATGTTGATAATCTGAAACGAGACACTCAGCCTTGTGATAGGAACTATCGGCACCCTGTCGAGTACTTTCATGTGTGCTTTAACCTGGCATTGGTGGCAGCTTTGGCAGTACCGCTTCACTTCACCTGACACTATAGGCCAGAAAACCGCAGTCTCAATCCACTGCAGCGTTTTCCTCTCACCAAGATGACCCGCCCAACCTGAATCATGAGCTAAACACAACACATCTGCGTGTTTTGGCTCTGGCAGCACAAGTTGGTTGCAGGGCCTACCAACCACCTCATCTTTATGATACAGTAGCCCATCAACTACATTCATTCTGTATGTCCGTGCCCAGTGCCTGTTCCCATGCTTCTTTGAGGGTAGGGTCTGCCACTTGGCTTAACCTAAAATGTTCCCGTTCGCCCACATTTCCCTCCTGCTCTGGCTCAGCTGTTGTCTGCTTTACCTCACTGTCAACGCACACAGCCTCAACTTGTGCAGTAACCTATTGGCATTTCAACTTGTTCTTTAGCCTTCAGTAGTGCCTCCTCCACTCGGGGACGTTCGTTAACAGCGGCAGTTTCCCTAATAATTCCCTATAGTCTTGGGGGTAATGAGCGCGTCCACCCCATTAGCATGTTTGTCCGTAACCATACACAATATCCCCAGATCCTTTCCTTCACGGCCGATATTACTCGGGTTTCCCTAATACTCTGAGCGGAACAGAGGCCAACTCCGCCACTGCCTCATCACCAAATGCCCCTTCAGTTTCATGTTAGCTCCCCTTGGCTCATATCCCGGAACTACAGACTTCCTGATTACGCTAATTTCTGCTCCAGAGTCAATGCTACCTCTAAAATCCAATTCGCCGCATGCGAGGTTTATTGTCTCGATAGCATGAAATTTAGGAGCTATCATCGCGCTTTCCAGAGCCCGTGCCTCCACCATGACAGCCGTCCCTCGTTTGGGTTGTCCGTTCGCACCAAATTTGCTCTACCTGCCCGCACCATTGGGCACTCGAGCAAAATGCTCCGTGGAACTACAAACAAAGCAACCTCTGCTCTTTTTACTGACCATCTTGCTTGCTCCTTGTGGAGCCCTACGTGCCTCAGAAATTAACTTTGGCCTTTCACCTCTCGCTAGCTCGCTTGAGTTCGTCATTCCCCGCCTACTTTCCTTGAAGCTCTCCACCAATTCAGCCATCTCCAATGGGAGCATTATCTTAGATGGTGCCTCGTTCTGAATGACAAACGAACAGGCTTCCACACCCATAGTGTCACGAAGCCTGTCTGTGACCACAAGATTTCTAAACTCCTCCACGCTAGAAACCCTGTGCCATTAAGGTTGAAACCTTAATGAAACCCTGTAGCCATTAATAGATCAGATAATTTTCGAGTCTTATTGCAAATTGGGACCATGCGTCATCTCCGCGTTTCTTCGACTGAGTGAACAATCGGCGATACTCAGAGGAAGATAAGCGGAGGACTTTTAGCACTGCCTCTTTTAGAACATAATAGTCCTTTCTTTTGTCTGTGCTGAGGCGAACGAGCAAGCCTCTGGCTTTCTCACTTAATCGGGGCAACACCAACCCTGCCCTCCATTCACCCGGCACGTCATAGCAATCGAATGTCGCCTCGACATCGTCAAACCACGACGGGACGAGTGATTCCTGCATAGGCATGGGCACCAAAATGTCTTTCAGAAGGCTTGTGTATCTTAACCTCTTGCCCTCACTCTGATCTGCCTCTGTGCTCTGAACCGCTGCGGCGGCCCTGGCACCGTTCTCGTTTCTAAGCCGCTCCATGGCGAGCTCCATTTCCGTAATTCGCAGCTGCATTTGTAGCATTGCCATTTGCTTAGAGCCTGACCCTCCCGCGGACTCTTCTGTGACCCTAGTCATCTCGGCGCTCAAACCCACATCCATCTGTCCCCCACTCTGGTCGGGTTCCATTCCGCTAACCCCACCGCTAGGCAAGTTATACCCACTGGTCATAACGAGCTGTGAGCCAATAGAGGAATGAGACACCCACATGCGCTCCCAGCACTTCCAGCAGTGGTTGGCTTGGCCTCTTGGATTCACGCCCTCGATGAATCCGTCACCCGGCTCTTCTCAGTCTGCTCTTCTACCAAGATGGTTGTTGCTCCATTCTTCTCAGCAGGACATCCTGCCGACTGGCCAGTGATGTTCGCGAGCCCCTTCCTCCAGTGCTGACCACAACTGACAAAGCCAACTCGTCTATATATCGTTAATGAGAAGAGACTCGGACTGGAGTAAATGCAGTACGTTTATTCACAATGCGCACTCGGTGCGTTCTCTCGGCCGTCTCCCCACCCTCCCCTACAGTCTCTCCTTAAAACACCGATGTACGGGGTCTGCTCAGGCTCGGCCAGGGTTGTCTTGAGCCAGAGTTCATTCACACGCACCACCGTCGTCGTTGCAGGCAACCGAGGGTTGTTCACTGTAGTGCGCACCACAGGTCATAAATCGGGGCCTGCTACTCATCGGGGAGGCAGCAGCCGCCGCCGTCCATGTTGTCGAAGCCGTCCGCTCCCGCACCACTATGTACGATGTGTCGACGGAAATGTTCCGGCCACCATTGCTACTTGAGCTCGGGGGGGGGGGCACACATCCACACAAACTTCGTCGAAGCAGTCAGCGATCCGTGCTGGCCACCGCATTCCTCCGACAACTCGGGTTTGTTTATGGGAGTCTCCTGGGAGTTGCCAGCCCCAGACAACTGCACGACGTGTTGGCGCGTTCTTACTGGCGGTCGCAATGCCATGCCCGAGACTTCTTATGCACAGGCTGTCATAGCTACCCTTGCCATGACTGCAGCTGCTGTACTCTGTGTTAAGTGGATGGCATTCCTCAGTTGTTGCCAAAAATGCATTATTTACTCACCATTCTTATCAAGGAGGGCATCTGTTAACCTTGACACTGCCTTTTCGGGAGCTCGAAGTTGCTTCTTCAGCTACTTTTTTCTGCATCTTCAGCATCTATTTTATGTAATTTGGCAGTGTATTCCGCCTCTGTCAGATGATCGTCATCATCTGACGGCAGGTGTTTCCTACATGTTGAAGCAGTGAAATAGCAACAAAAATAAAGAAAGAAGATAAAGAAGGAAAAATAAGTGCATTTCTCCCACATATCGTATTTGATACAATTTTAAAAGAAGAAAAGTAATTTTTGGTCGCACCTCGTATTCCTCCAAAATTCTTTTATGGAGTCTTTCGAAAGCAGCAATTTTTGACCGGTTCAGCTTCTTTTGTGTGGGCTCCTTCTGCAAAGGCAGAATAAGTTTCCTTAAAATAGGAACTGTAAAACCAATTGATGCATTGAATGTCCTTACTATGAGATAACTCAAATAGCTATCTTTGTAAGATCACTGATTTGTTTGTTAGACAATTTTATAATTGCACATACATTATCATGATTAAAAAGTTGTTGAAACACTTTTTGCTAATTGTGCTACCATGGGGGCACGTCATTACAAAATGATCTGCACATTTAATAAAGCAAAGCACTTTTACCCAGGGAGCCTGTGTGTCATGGTCCTCCTTAGTACTGCTGTTTTTTTTTCAACTCGTCTCACAGCTGGGTCCACGCTAGTCATGGCAGTGCCTCCTGCTGAAGCCTTGATACAGTCGCAGCAATCAACTGTGCAGTTGTGCATGGTTAGCTTCAAAATCATGGTCACAAATTCACAGTTCAACTTTGCACTACCACATGTCCCTGTGATCCCAGCTGCTAGCCACAAATATTTTCTTCTCCAATATGCTGATAACCTGAATGCTAACAAGCACGCTGACAAACGAAATCGCATGGCACCGATCCACCATAACATAATTGCAGAAATTTCGGTGGACTCTCTGGGGAGCAGTCCACAAATGCCTGCATCTTAGCTGGCACTGTTTGGAGAGCAAGAGCCCACTTTACCAATGCAAGCAACTAACACGATGGTATTGTGCTATTTTGGTGTGCCGTGCAGCATTCCTTTTTATCTGTAGGCCCATCATGCACTTGCACAAGCTCATAGCTCAGCAGTCTAGGTAAGGTGAAATTAAAACAACAGACACAGAAAGGTCAGCTGAGAGGTGTCCTGTATTTCAAGACTATGAAGTTATTGTACATTTGTCTGAAGAACAAACCACCAGCAGAGTCCCGTTTCTTGGTCAGTGCAGCCCTGAGCCATCGACAAGCTGAAAGTGAAAAGCAGGAAAACAGGCCATTATTAGCTCAAGGGAACAAAAAACAACCCCTTCAGTGATAAGTTATAACTGGCTGTCAAAACCTTGTCCAATTCTTCTGCAGTTGTCTTTAAGGTGCTGCAAACTAGCCATAAATTAAAGGGGTCATGAAACGTTTTCTCAATATTTTGTACTAAGTGCGTATTCGGGATCCTGACCCTCCAATCAACAATATGTATCGTTCTGTTGCGTCGTGTGGGCTGATTTAGAGAGATAAAAAATGCGGTTCCGGTTTCACTGCACGTGTTCCCCTCAACTCTGTAGTTGACGTCATGTTAGTCACCGCCAGGCCTCCAAGATTGGCGCGCCCTCGGAGGCCACGGGAAAAGAAACCGTGCTGCAGCCTTGCTTCCGAATGGCAGCATCGCACGGTTTCTAAGTATTTTCTTTCTTCCTAGCTTTCAAGTAAATCGATTCTTTTAGAGTAAACGCGAGTTCACCATACCTTTACACTTACCGTATTTTCCGGTGTGTAAGACGTACCTTTGTATAAGACGCACCCCCCATTTTTCGCAAGTTTTCATGTCAAAATTAATATATAAGACGCACCGGTGTGTAAGACGCACCTATATTCACTCGCTTCCCGCAAAGAAACTTCATAACGTGAGGTTGAGTGAGCATTGTAAAATGCCGTACTTACGTTTCTGAGCGCTAGTCCGTAAGAAAACTTCAACTACACCAAACTTGCGAGAAAAAATAATGCACACCCACTGAAACATTCTGCATGACTGCAGGAAAAACATTTTATTCGTCGAAGCCCTCAAAGTCCTCGTCCTCCAACGCGCTTTGGAATAGTTCAGCGACGCTGGGACTTCCTCTGCTTCCTCTTCGGAATCGCAGCTGCTGCTGTCGTCATCGAGGTCAGGGGCTGAGGATGGTTGCAGGCCTGCCTTGCGGAACCCTGCAGTTATGGTGGCCTGTGACTGCGCACACCAGGCTTCGCGCACCCACTTAGCGACCTCGCAAAACGAAGCACTTCTCATGCGTCCGGTTGCGGTATAGCTGTGCTCGCCGTCGGACATCTACGACGCGTATTTTCGCACAAGCATGTTCCAGAATCTGCCAGCAGACTTCAAGGACAAGCTTGAGAGATTCCAGGCTTTCGTTAAGAAAGCCATTGAAGACGATGGCCTCGGCAACAGCCATATAATAAATATGGACGAGGTGCCACTTACGTTTGACATTCCGATGGAAAGGAGTGTGGCACCTAAAGGTGACAAGTCCGTCACCATCAAAACTACCCGGCCACGAAAAAGCGCACTTCAGGGTTGTGCTTAGTAATGTTGGTTGTGCTCACATGTTGCGCCGACGGGCAAAAACTTCCGCCAATGATAATATTCAAGCGGAAGACGATGCTGAAAGAGCCCTTCCCGCCTGGCGTCCTCATAGAAACGAACGTGAAAGGCTGGATGGACGAAGAGACGATGGGCAAGTGGCTCGAAGCCACTTGCCTATGGAGAGCCACTTGCCGATGGGCAAGTGGCTCTCCATCTGCCAAAGTAATTTGACAAGCGGCACATAAACTGCTTCGCTTTTTCTGCATTCTCTTTGCAAGAGTGTCTTCTTGACCTTGTCATAATCCATGGAGTCATCGGCAGGCATTAGACCAAAAGCACTTAAGGCTTTTCCAACCAGACACAGACTAAGTGCTGTCGCTCACTCTTTTCTGTCCCAACCTTGACCTCTAGCAGTCCGTTCAAATCTGTGTAAATATGCGTCCAAGTCATCATGCTTTTCACCAAATGGAGCCATTAACTTTCTAGGACATATGCGGGTGGTTTCGGGTGACTGCGAACCAGAGGATGTTGATGTCACACACTGTACATCTTGTGGCGCACCGTTTAGTTGCGCTATTCTCAACTTTAGCACGAGCAGTTCTTTTTCCCATTGAAACTCGCGCTCCTGTTTCTCTTTTTCATACTTGCATTCCCTTTCCCTCAGAGCTATCTGCTTATCTTGTTCTCTTTGTGCATTCTGAAAAAGATTCAAAGTTTCCTCCTTGCTCATTCTTAGATCCTTTGCTACCGCCGCCAAACGCTCCCAATCTATCTCAGCACTCTCCAAGTATCAGTGACTGGGCAGGGAATGAAATGCTGGCACAGGCTTACCAATTATTGTCACGGATTTCGGGAGCGTAACAAGAGCGTGGGAGGAAACACGTTTGACGATGATGGCGTTGCTGACACGGCAAACGAAATTTATCTCCAACACAGCAAACGAAAAGTGAACAAAATACATACAGCCAGAAAAACTAATGGCATAAACTAACGACCACTACAAACTAGCTTTCTTTGGTACGATACTGCGTAGGTTCTCAGTTTGACGCGGTTCTTAGTCCTGCGTCTAGCCACACTGACTTCGCCTATGCCGACGCAATCAACACATGAAACGCTCTTACTGGGGTCGGCGCTGTCCCTGTCGCCGCATTCTGATGCCGGTCTGGAATCTTGTTGGACCTCTCCAAGTCGTCGCTGTCCTCCTTTACGGCGGCTGGAAGAGACCGCCTGCTTCCGTAGCCGTCGCCCGGTCTCAGTTGCTGACGTGTCATGCCTTTCGAGGGGTAGGCCTAGGCCTAAGTACGAGCTTGGTCCCCTGCTCGAAGTGGTGACGTGTCATATCGGTGAATTGCTGCTATCCAACCTTCGAAGGGGGATTGGGGTCGGGGTGTCCGGAACTGTCGGCTGCAGCACCTCCGAGGAGCACCCCTCGAATGTGTCTGAGGTCCACGGCCACGCCAAGGAGTGCCACTGTCACGGGCTCCCGAACCGAACACCTGCTGGTCCCATTGACAGAGCGGAGCTGCCGATGCATCTTTCTTTGGCGGCCACCACTCAGACAATCGCCAGCTCAGCGTTGACCATTTTCCGATCACAGCTCGGGTCACGCGCCACGAGCCAGCCGTCCACCAACCACGAACATGGACGTGTCACCTGCACTTGCTTTCTCGCGCCTCTTCATTCTTTCGCACGCTGTCTCGTTATCGCTATGTGGTGTGTGCGTTTGGCCCTCATGACACGGTGCTGTTCCATGCATTGCCACCAGACACGACGGGCATACTGCGACGACTGTCTTTGCAAGTCGAGGGTGTTGATGATGTCCAAGAGATGAAAGCTGGCAGGCGACCCCGCAGCGTCGTCTAAGGCTTCTGGGAGACTGCCCCCCTTGACTGTTAAGCCAGGCAGAAAGTCCTGGTCCCATTCAGCCAGGGACCATAGTCGTAACGCATGTGACGCAGCAAACGCAGGGTGCTATTAGTCGAGATTCTTGGAGCGTTTCAGACACCTCCACAATTGTTGGCAGCTGGCGAGCATCTTCACCATGGTATGCTGCAGAGCACAGCTTCTCGACTGGCTACACAGCGTGTACGTACTATTTGCATATCTACACTAAACTTTAGGTCGACTCGTGGGCCTGGCTTACCAAGTCCAGATGACTGCAACACGTAGAAGCGATGGCACTGCACTCATTGTGTGGCCCATTGTAACAACTTTGTTGCTTTCAATGAGAAGATATGTGACACTGTAGCCAGATGCTTGCGAGTTGTGCTCGGAGGTGTATTCGCTTGTGAAAAAAGGTAAAAGGTTCATGTTTTACAGTACATTAGATAGTGTAAGGTGCGTATAGTGCGAGCACTTCTCACATCACTACACAAAAGTACTACAGCTGCTCATTAGGAATTTTGATTGCAAAAGGGAAAGAATAACAGGTCACCATTCACTGAACTGTCCTCGTCAATTACCACGGTGAATTTTCAGACCACAAGCACATAACACTGCGCGTGGAGTGGCGACGGGCCGCCATCTTACTCACTTCCGTGCTTCGCCCAATTATAGCGACATGGCAGCTCTGTTCGACACGATTGCAGTAGTCCTCGCTACTGTGTGTAGTCATTCGGATGTTGCAAGAGCTTAAAGAACACTGTGTCTGTGTGAACCTTTCACTTCATGGGCATATTATGGAAGGAGGCAGCATACTTCCAATGTAGGATGGGATATCCCCACTGCCTCAGTTCCATCCCATGAGCCTATATTGACACAATTTAAAACATGGAATAACATCAGTCAAGTGCAGTGCGTATCATATCCTTAGGAGAGAAATCTCATCGTCGGTTTGTTTTTCCTCATTTTTGAAGAGGCAAAGACCACATTTAAGTCCCACCCAGGGTGGGAAGTCTGCAGGTGGTGGCATCATATTATGTTCAAGGATTTGGACTGGCCATTCGTCATGCACAACGCAAAAGGCATACTTAGCGCAGGGTGATTGCCGAAGAGTCGCGAGCTGGGCAGATCGTTGATAATCGAATGTGTAGGGATTGTAACTGATCTCGAGCGTATGCAGAGCCTGGGAGGAGAGACATGTTGGACGACGATAGTGTTGGCACGGACAAACCAATTTTACCTACAACACGGCAAACCAAAAAAATCGACAAAATATGTACAAACAGAAAAAACTAATACAGAGAATTGACTACTAATTGAAACTAACTGCCTACTCTAACAATACTTGTTGAATTCTCAATTCGGCACAGCTCTTAGTCGCGTGTCTAGCCACCCTTGCTCTGTGTACGCTGACACGATCAACTCGTGGAGTGTTCTTACTGGGGTTGGTGCTGTCCCTTTCGTCGCAAAGTCCCTTTCGTCGCAATGCTGGTCTGGAATCTTGTTCGATGCCTCTAAGTAGTTGCTGTCTTCTTTTACGTTGGCTGAAAGATACCGCTTGCTTCCGTAGCCATCGCCTTGTCTCGGTTGCTGACGTGTCACGTCCTTTGAGGGTTATGCCTAGGCCTGAGTATGAGCTCGGCCTCCGCACGAAGTGGTGATGTGTCGTACCGGTGAATTGCTGCTGGCCGACCTTCGAAGGGGGATTGCTGGTGATACATCCGGAACCGTCAGCTGCAGCACCTCCAAGGAGCCTTGCCTGAATGTGACCGAGGTCCACGGTCACGCCAAGGAGTGCCAGCGTCACGGGCTCCCAAACCGAGCACGCGCTGGCCCCTCGACAAAGCAGAGCTGCCATTGTGTTTCTCTTCGGCCGTCACCACCCAGACAATTGCCAGCTCAGCGTTGACCATTGTCCGATCGCAGCTCGGATTGCGCGCCACGACCCAGTTGTCCACCAACCACAAACATGGACGTGTCACCAGCCCGTGATTTCTGGTGCCGCTCCATTATTTCGCACGTCATCTCTCATTTTGGCCATGTGGCGCATGTGTTGGGCCCCTTTACTCATGACAGGGATGTTTACTATTTGCATTGACTCTAAAGAAATGCATTATCACTCAGGTACGTTCTCTGCAGGCGAAGTGACTACTCGTCTGATTCTACGTACAGGCTTTCCACAGGGCTTGTCCTGAAAGCGCCTGTGGCAAGACGAATGTCTAAGTGATGAGTAGGGTCCAACATTTTAGGAGCACTTGGACAAGCAGATTGGTATATTATAGGCCCATAATCTAGGTGTTATTGTACCAGGCTTTTATAGAGATTCAAAAGACGCTTTGTGTTGCTACCCCATGTAGTGCGTGACAATACCTTTAAAATATTCATGATTTTCATGCACTTGATTTTCAGGTATCTTATGTGAGGCACAAAGATAAGTTTCTGGTTGAGAATTACACCGAAGAATCTCTCCTGGATTTTGTGGGTAAACACTGCCCCTTTAGGTCAATGTCGGGTTAAGGATGCAGACCTCTTTTTCTAGAGAAAAGTACACAGCAGCTCTTTTGTGGGTTTGAATTGAAATCATTTTTGTCAGCCCGTTTGACCACCTCGTTCAGGCCAAGCTGAACCTGTCACTCGCGTATTGCATGACTGCGTGATTTAAATCCTAATTGTATGTCTTCGACATACATACGATAAAATATGTTTCGAGGAATAGACAATCGCAAGGAGTTCATTTTTACAATGAACAGAGTGCAACTAAGCACTACACCCTGTGGTACTCTTGTTTCTTGAACAAGCGGCCGCGATAAGACATTGCCCACTCTAACATGGAATGTTTGATGAGAAAGATAACTTTCTATATTGTTTAACATATCAACGCATATACCAAAGTGTGATAAGTCTCCAATTATCCCAGACTGCCAGGTGGTGTCGTATGCTTTCTCCATGTCTAGGAACACAGAGAGGAAAAACTATGCCCAAGTGCTTTGCGGACTCGTGTTTCAATGCGTATCAGATGGTCATTTGCGGAGCGGCCCTCACCCCACTGATGCAGGTCAAGTAATTTGTTTACGTAGGCAGCTTGTAAGTGCTATTGGCCGGTAACTGTAGGCAGAGGATGCCCTGCTTCAGGATAGGTATTACCATGGCCTGTTTCCAAGCATAGGGGATCTCGGTGGAAGACAGCACTGGAAAAGCAGTGTTTGCCTCAGATGGTAACTGCTTTAACATTTCGTATACTACATGGTTGGCACCAGGGGAAGATTTATTACAGCAGTTTAGACACCTGTAGGTCAGCTAAACTGAATGGTTGATTATATGTCTCGCGTTTCCCACATTTACATTCCAGCTTCTGCCCCTCTATTCTATCTTTGTATCATTTGACCGCTTCACTGTAGCATGATGTGCTCGATACATGTTTGAAGTGTGTGCCCAGGAAGTTTCCCTGGTCCTTCCAAGCTTCCCCCTCTGTGTTTACGAAGGAGCAAATGTATGTCATCCTTTTACTCTGCTAACCCTATTCCATACTTTTGCCTCGTCTGTATACGAATTAATACTTAATAAAAATGTTTGCCAACTCTCTCCTCTTGCCAGTCGACACGTCCTCCTGGCTTGAGATTTGACTTTCTTAAAATCACAAGATTTTCACCCATAGGAGGATCTCGAAGCAGCCTCCATGCTTTAGCGCGTTGTGACACTCCTTGCTCTACATGGAACGTGGCATTTGGCAGAGAATACTCTTGTTTGAGGACATTCACATGCGGCAACGATAAGAAAAACAGTAAAATAGTCAACAACAGCATCCATTTCTAGAGAGCATATGTCAACCCATGAGATACTACTAGTGATGGTTCGAAATTTGTCCCAGTCCTCCACTTGGGAAGCCTGTGATGGAGGCTTGTGTTGGTTTGGCATGCTTAATAAATGGTGACTCCCTTGAGGATTTTTTATAACATCCCATTTAAGTTCAGTGAATATAGATGAAGAAGCTATAGTAAGGTCGATAGAAAAGTACGTTTTGTTCGCAAGGCTGTAATATGTAGGTTCCCTCTTATTTAGTAGACATGCGCCAGAAGAAAAAAGAAATTGCTCAGTAAGGCGACCTCGACCATCGATACGAGAATCGCCCCACATGCTGCTGTGCGTGTTAAAATTGCCAAGAAGGAGGAGGTAAGGCTCAGGCAGTTCATCGACGAGAGAGTAAAATTCGTGTTTGTGTAGGGAGTAATTTGGAGGTATGTAAACTGAACAAATAGTAATGAGTTTGTTTAAAAGCACAACTCAAACTGCTACTGCTTCAAAGCGTGTTTCTTGTTTCTAGCTGAAGGTGTTGACAGGCTGCACTTCGATTGATTATAATGGCAATGCCGCCCGATGTTCATCGCGGTCCTTTCTGAAAATCAAGTAATGACATAGGAAGTCTGCGTGTTTTGCCTTTAGGTGTGTTTCTTGACCACACAGCACTTTCGGATTGTGTTCATGGAGGAGTTCTTGAGTGTCATTGAGGTTTCTAGTAAGGCCTCTCATTTTCCATTCCATGTATGCATATTTGCGGTGTAAATAGTGCTGTGCGTACAAGGAGGGGTGGGGTTGCTTTAGGTTCCAAAGCCCTTACTGGGCCCTGTAATGTGGGACTTGTCTTTTTTGGAGCAGTCGAGGGTGTCTCGCCGCTCCTTAGGTGCTAGCTGCACCGATACACTTGGGGTAGTGTCCATTGCATCTGTCGATGCAACGGACATCCACTTGCAACAAGTGGAAGGTTTTCCTTACTGGCCTGGCCTCGAGGGGCAACGCTTTGGCGCCCACCGACCCAGAGGTAGATGGCATCCTTTGTGATGAGTCCGTCCAATGCCTAGAACAATAAGCAAACAATGGCGCACATGTAGTGAAATGAAAAGACACTGTACCAATAGTTCTGGTCATGACCTAACCAACTGAGCTAGTTTTTGAAGAATTATAAATTTCGCATTCTAGAAAATGTACTCTGCCGGTAATTGAGTAATTGCTGTGCAGGCAACACTTATTCATATACCAAATAATTTGCAGCCATCGAGGTCACACAAGAGACACATCAATTATGGTGAATTGGCTCCAGTTGGCCTTGACAGGTTGAACTGGCAAGCTACTGCAGAAAGCGCGAAGCGTGCGTTTCTCTTTCTCTGCAAGCCGTCTTGCATGACAGAGGGTGTGTGTGCCATGCCCTACGGCCTTACTTCACCGAGTCACCCGAACAAGCGGTGTTTCGCTATCTGAATAATTCTTGCTCCATGCTTCAAGGCCAGTACAGCAGTTTCCTCTACAGCGGCGACCAGGGCAGAAATGCTTTTCAATTCCAACAAGCGCATCATTCGATTGAAGAAATGTCACCCCCAGCAAGAAAACATTCCCAATTTCAAGGGACTCCTGATATGGAACAGGAGGGAGAGCAGTTTCTAAGACATGAGACAATGAGTGGATGTCACAGAAATTGTTACGAGTAAAGGGGCCTAAGGCACGGGACACGTGGCGAAAAGGAGAGATGGCACGCGAAAGAATGGAGAGGTGCCAGAAAGCACGTGCCATTGACACATTCATAATTGGTGGACATGTGGCTCGTGGCACGCGACCCGAGCCGCGATCGAAGATGGACATTGCGGAGCTGTCATTGTCTGCGTGGCACTGGTGGATGAAGATGGTCAAACCAGTGACGCACTGGTGACAGGAGCAGCAGGCGCCGTTTCTGGAGGCTGTGGCGATGAAGTTCGATGGCGTGGCCGCAGACCTTGGCTGAAACTAAGCGAGGCTCCTCGGACTTGCAGCTGTATTGCCACAGCAGTTCCCGGTGTACCTGCGACGCTTCATCTTCGCCCGCAAAGTGGATCAACCGGCAGCACAATCTCGGAAGCACCACGTCATCACTTGGAAGCGGCAGTTGAAGTTGAGGCTAGGCCCAACGAGGAAGGCGTCTCACCGACGGCTTCGACGATGACCGGGAAACAGCAGTGGAGGCAGGCGGAAGTGTCCACCTGCCACAAGCAAGCACGGTGATGACTTCGAATTGTTAACCAGGAATATGCCCGAGATCCGCATCAGACTCTGGCAAGACAGGGCCGGCGTCGGCAAACGTAAGGGTTTTCCAAACGGGCACCTTATGCATACACGAGGCCCATTGTTATCAGACTCTAGTCAAGCATTATACAAACTGTAGCTCAAACTGAGAATTGCACAATTCGTTTATTCTAGATTTGTGTAGCGTGTGCATTATTGTTTTTTCACTTAGTGCAGAGTTTGCGCTCATATTTCCCAGTGTTGAATTGTAATTAAAGTTAGTTAGTTATGTTGGTTTTTATGGTGCAAAAGCAACAATGGCTATGATGCGCCAGACGATTGGTAGTTTCATAGAGAAGTAAAAATTGACGAAATCTTAAAATATGATCTTCGCTTACAGTTTGTTCACAAGTTTTGTGCCGTCGAGAAACCTAAAGAGGTCTTCGATGGAAGTCAGTCCGTGCTCCGACAGCATTAAACATGGATGAAGTGGTGTCAGTGTTTTGTAGAACATATGAAAAAATTTCTGCCTTTCTTTTTCAAAAGTTGGACATGTTATTAAAATGTGATTCACAGTGAGGGGTTCTTCACAGTGTTCGCATTGTGGTTGCTCTTCTCCTCGTAGTAAATAATTATGGGTCAGATGAGTGTCCTATACGGAGGCGACATAGGATAACTTCTACAAAATGCTCTTGATGACCGCATGACTTCCACTCACTTAAAACAGGCTTGATAGTTTGCAGCTTGTTATGCACTTTATCCCCCCATTCGTGCTGCCTTTCGCCCTCACGGCTGTACGACATCGATTAAAACAGTCTCTGAACGGTATACTTATGGTTGCTACTATGTTGTATGGCCCTGGCTGCTACCTTGTCTGCCTCTTTTATTTCCTTCGATGCCGATGTGACTCGGTACCCATACGAGACGGATTACTTTGTGCTTTTCCTCGGCTCTTTGGAGCATGAGCAAGATGTCCCCGAATAATGGTTCGCCTTCTGCTCTGGAATTTAGGGCTCTTAATGTGCTTAAAGAGTCTGTGTAGACAACAGCATTTTTGAGATCCGCAGATATTATTTCTTCTACAGCCTTTAACAAAGCGTATACTTCAGCTGTAAAAATCTATACAAATTGGGGGAGCCTGATGCTCAACTCTGAGTGTTTCGATATGACAGTGCTTCCAGTGTGTTCTTGTGTTTTTGAACCGTCAGTGTAGAATTCAGTGTGGTCATTGTATTTTTCTTGCACAGCTAAGAAATCCTGCAGAAGATGTTCGTGTGGGGTTTCATTCTTTTTGAGATGGGTAAGGGCAAAGTCACAGAAATTGGAGGTGTCGAACCATGGAGCCAGCCTACCCGGTGTTTGAGCGACGTTCAGTGCCTCGTTTGGTATCTCGTATTCTAGGCATATTTCTTCAAAATGGAGCAGGAGCGGTCGTATCGTGTGCGGTCTGTTGTTGTAATGTGTTCTGTTACTGATGCGAGAAACAAGGGTGTGGCATATGTGATTCGGCTTCGCTCGAGTTCTTATGACATAGGACTTATGACATAGGACTTATGACATAGGACTTATGACATAGGACTTGCGCATGGGAGCACTGAAGAAATTATATATCCGAAAGGGACACGGTCGGTTCGCAAGAAGGTGTCAGCTCTGCTTGTAGCGTTTCTTCAAGAGACAGGATTGAGTGACACGTGGTGAACAATGCGACATGGACAGAGACGCTCGGGCGGAGCAATTGCCGGCCAGATCTGCCAGGCTAACACCGCCTGTAGCCACAACACCACTACTACTACTACTACTACTACTTCGATGTTTGAGGCAAGGCTCGTCAGTTTCAGCATGCAAAGTATCGACGGGTGAGGTTCTATAGGCACCAGTTGCCAGGCGTAACGCATGGTTGTGAATGGGTTCAAGACGTTTCAGGTAAGATTTCCTTGCCGAGCCGTAAATTACGCAGCCATAGTCAAGTATACTGCGCACGATTGAGCGGTATATACGTAAAAGACAGATTCTGTCAGCACCCCAGTGTTTTTTGGATAGAACTTTCATGATATTAAGCCTCTTGTTTGCTCTTTTCTTGATGCTGTTTATATGGGATACGAAGTTTAATTTGCTATCAAAAACCACCCCAAGAAACTTGTGTTCCCTTTTAACAGGCAATAAATTGTCATTTAGTTGAAGAATGGGGTCCGGATGCAATTCACGCTTCTGTGAAAAAAGAACGGCGACCATTTTTTTTTTGTTGAAAAACGAAAACCATTTTGATCAGCCCATTTGGTGAGGTTGTTAATGGCAGGTTGAAGCTGTCGTTCGCACATCGATATATTTGGACCACGGCATGCTACTTGAACGTCGTCAACATACAGAGAATGCATGATGGATGTCGGGATAACGCTATTTATTGAATTTATCTTTATTATAAAAAGTGTAGTGCTGAGAATACAACCCTGGGGCACCCCATTTTCTTGCACGAAAGTACGCGAAAGAGCAGAGCCCAGCCGCACCTGGAAGCTTCGGTCGGACAGAAAATCGGATAGACACTGGAGCATTCTGCCACGGATTCCTAGATCTGCCAAGTCTCTCTGTATGCCAGATCTCCATGTCGTGTCGTAGGCCTTCTCCAAGTTGAAAAAGACCGCTAAGCAGTATTGTCTATTTAAAAATGTGTCACGTATTGTCTGTTCGAGGCGCGCAAGGTGATCAGTCGTTGAGTGACCTTTCCTGTGGCCACATTGGTGGTAGTCCAGCAGATTCTCTACTTCGAGGATGTATGTTAGTCTAGTATTAATTATACTCTCATATGATTTTGCCATGCAGCTTGTGAGCGTTATGGGCCTATAGCTACCCGCTGACGTAGGTGGTTTACCAGCTTTTAAAAATGGTACTATAATGGCTGTTTTCCATTTGGTGGGCATTTTCCCTGTTTCCCATATCATATTAAAGAACGAAAGTAATGCTTCTACAGCAGCCTGCGGCAGGTAGGCTAACATTGCGTAGTGGATTCTGTCCGGACCAGGCGCTGTCTTCTTCCCCGCTGAAAGCACATGGTTAAGCTCATGAAGTGTTAGAGGTCTATTATACGGTTTGTCTCGACCGCCAGTTCTTGGTAGTTTGTGTTTTTCAGCTGACCCTCTGTACTTCGAAAATGATTGCGTGTAATTTGCTGAGCTTGATATGGTGTAAAAATGTTGACCCAGAATGTCCGCTTGTTCCTGTAAGGAAGTCTGTGTGCCTGGGTCAGAATAGGTATTGTATGCAGAATAGTCGCCACTGAATTTCCGGACTTGATCCCACATTTCCTTAGATGTGGTTGAGCTATTAATTTTCGATATGTATTTTTGCCAGGATCTTTTTTCTGCAAGCCTACAGACATACCTCGCTTTGGCTTTCGCCCGCTTGAATATAAGGAGGTTGTCGTGTGTGGGGTACCTCCGGAAAATACACCACGCCTTATTCTGTAACTTTTTTGCAGTTGCGCACTCGCTCGTCCACCAGGGCTTCAGGTGTTTTCCTACCAGTCCCGTAGACTGGGGAATAGCTTTCTCTGCTGCTGATATTATGCATGCCGTGAATCTGTCGTTTATCTCATCTATGGTTAGTTCGTCGGAAAACTCGTTCTGAAGATTTGCATGTTTGGTAAATAAAGGCCAGTTAGCAAGGTGTAGCTTCCACCGTGGTGGCCGAGAAAGTAGGGTTGGAAGTGGGCAGGTTAGTTTTATGATAGCTGGCAGATGGTCGCTACCATAAGGGTTGTCAATTACTTCCCAAGTAAAATCAACAAATAATGAGCTGGAACACAGCGCCAAATCTAAACAGCTCATAGCGCCGGTGCTTGGAGAGCAGTATGTAGCTGCACCGGAATTTAAAATACACACATTGTTAGTAAGAATAAAATCCTCAAGTGCTTGTCCTCTAGCGTCAGTCTTTACACTTCCCCAAAGGGTGTTGTGCGCGTTAAAATCACCTGCTATTAAAAAGGGTTCTGGTAGCTGTTCAACAATAAATTCTAAGTCTTTTACGGTAAATGACGTATGCGGTGGGATGTAGATGGAACACACCGTGATAGTTTTGTGGGATACGATGGTGGCAGCAGCGGCTTCAAGAGGGCTATTTATAGTTATTGCTCTGGCCGCGATACCGCTTTGGACAACAATGGCAACGCTGCGCGACAGCCAGTTAGCTTGCTCGTGGTCGCGACGTATAACAGTGTATCCTTTTAGTATGTTAGTGTTCTTTGGACCTAAATTGGTCTCCTGTAGACATAAGGCTACAGGTGAGAATTTTCTGAGGATGTCTTTGATGTCGCCCAAGCTGCACATCAGGCCTCTGCTATTCCAATGTATGATGTACGCCATGATGTGATAAAATGTATTTAAGAGTGAGAAAGAGGATAACTATGAAAAATAAAAGAACTAAACGTTGTCCTTAGCCCTATTCAATTACTTTTTGTGGGGGGCCAAAACTACATTTCGACTCCCCTTCCCCCTCCCGCAGGGAGGAATGACGGGCTGTCGGGGTGGCCTACCAAGGGAGGCAGGGTCTCCCATGCCTTCTGTGTCCGATGGACATACGTCCATTGAATCGGCACCACCAGGGTGCTCTTTACTATCATTGCTCTGTGAGGTTGCCGCCCTCTTACTTAGGGGCTGGCTCCTCAGCACCGTCATTGAGGCCTGCGTTACCTCGACACTGTGTTGGCAGCTGCCAACAGCAGTCGAGGTTTTTGGACCTCTGTGGGAAGAGGCACTTGGTGTCCCTTCTTTGTTTTCCTTTGAGGGACGGACTGCGGCCACCAGATCTTTAAGTCCGACCTGTGTGCCCACAGAGACCGTCGACGGTGCCTGCCCCCTCTGCACCGCTTGCGTGTAGGTGCCCCTTTGGGCAAATTCAACGTGTTTGCGAGCTTCGTGGTATGGCATGTTTTCTTTTGTCTTAATTGCGATTATTTCCTTTTCCTTTTTCCATTCAGGACAGGAGCGTGAGTATGCCGCGTGGACGCCCTTGCAGTTGACACATTGCAATGGATTTGTGCATTCGCCCTCATCGTGCTTGTTCTGGCCACACTTTGCGCATGTTGGGTTTCCGCGGCATGACTGTGATCCCTGCCCATACCTCTAGCACTTGAAGCACCGGCGAGGCTTGGGTATGTAGGGCCTGAGGCGAAGCTACAAGTAAGCTGCCTTGACGGCTGTTGGTAGAGTCGTGCTAGAAAAGGTCAACACGACATTCTTTGTGCATATTTCTTTGTTGTCTCGTCGAATGATTATAGCTCGTGCGGCAAGTATGCCGTGGTCCGCTAGGGCCTCCTCAATTTCTGCGTCAGTGCGCTTTAGCAGTTCCTGGTCAGATATGGCACCTCGCGTGTTGTTCAGAGACCGGTGGGCACTCACAGTGATGTTGTGTGTTCCTATTTTCGTGAGCTTTCTAATTTCCTGACTCTGTTCCTTATTTTCAACTTCTAACAGGAGATCTCCGGAGTTCATTTTTTTGGCTTTGTAATTGCTGCCAATACATTGTTGAATTGCTTTGGCGATGGCGAATGGTGACATGTCTTGTATTTTGGTCTCTGTCAGGGATGTTACAACAAAAAACTTTGTGAACTCATTTTCTCTGGTGCAAAATTCTTTAGTTGCTTCGGTGCGGCCCCTTTTACGGGACCGATCATTGCGGGAGAGCGTTTTCCTTGACTCCATGAGAAAAAATTAACATTCGGCAGCTGTGCTCGCCACCCACCATGGAGCCCAACGAGGGAACGTATACAAACGTTAGCCATACATCGCCACTATAACCCTATCGTTCTGATTAAGGGAAGTCATTTCATCAGGGTTAACCCTTGCCGCCAGGAAAAGTGGAAGTAAATGGAAGAGAGTAGAGGACAGGAAAGATGTAAAGTAGGAGAAAAGACGAAGATGCGAGGAGAGAGGAAAAGGCAACTACCGATTTCAGGGGTGCCGTCTACGTGAAGCCGGGGCCAAAGGGGTGTGTTGCCTCTTCCGGGGGACCTTAAAGGTCCAATCACCCGGTGTCGGCTCAACCCCCAGGATCCCCTTTTCCCCGGACACGGCTAAGCCACGCACGGTGACACGTGGGAGGGGGACATAGTCCCCCCCCCCGTTGGCTCGGGTCCGTGGTGTCGCCACACACCAAACACCTGCAGAAGCAGACGCCCCTGCGGGGGAATTGTAATTAAATGCTGCTTGCTATGCCTCCCAGCGTCCTCCCGGTCTCTCCCCAACACATACCCCTCCTAGATTGGTGACAGAAATATACTGAGCCTCTTTAATATTTCTGCTCCTCGACACATAATCCTTTCGTGGCAGTAAAACCCAGCATGATATCTCCAAATATACGGTCTCCTTGGATATAGTACTTTAGGTTTATCTTTGAGGTTTTATTGGCTGTTTCATTGTTTTGTAAATGATTCTATTCTAGCAGAAAAAGGGGCATAGCAGAAAATGGTCTACTACAGCTCTAAGTGCATGACTGCATTAGGAGATCTTATGAGACTACACCAAAAATACATTTCATGCATGGCATGGGGCTCTGCAATGTATTATATTGCTTCTTTGGACACACTCACAGTAGTCTAACACCATGAAACATCTGTGTGTTCACAATGTAGTGACGCAACATGCAGGCTTCAACATAGGTGGCTGCAGCTCCTTATAAAGTTGTGATGCTAGCTGTTACACATCCGCACCACAGATTCCATGATGGACAATCCGTTCTGTCGAAGTTCACAAAACAAAACAAACATGACTACTTCGTAGAAGGATACACGAACACTTCCTACATGGCTACGTGTACCCATGGCGCAGATTATTTTTTTTTCTTCGTGGCGTGAAGTAGCACCCACAACTGCTATTTTCACATCTTTGCACTGATCTGCGGGAGCTGCTGTTTTGCACACCAAGATAATTTACTACTGGCAGCTGTTCTGCGCGAATGCTTTTCACTCCTGTAAAACAAAAGTTAATAATATTATAAGGCACGGTTATTTAAGCACATTTGAAGACAGCCAGTTGCGCCTGTTGTGGGGAAAACGGTAGCTGCAGTTGCAGTTGACTCAGTCGGCTTAAAAAGAACCGCCATTAGGTAATGGGAGCGAACTGGGTGGTCGGAACAACTTTGGTCGCTGCAATCGCAGCATGTGAAATAGTCTTCAGGCTCAAAGTATACTAAACCTCATTGATTTTGACTGCCGATTTTTCTAAGAGGCAAGACTTCTGTGAGGGCCGAAGAACTTCAGTTAAACCAAACTCCTTTATATATTTTTGGTGACAAAGCATAACCAGCTGTCACTGACAAGTTTGTAATTTCCCTTTGCAAATCCCAGAGGATTCACAGTTTGTAGATGACAAAGATATAAGATAATGCCCGTTTCGTTTTCAGCGAAACACTTGAAGATTGAATGACATAAGGGGAAGTCATGGAAGGTTTCATCAACAACGCCTGCACCACCACAATGCAAAGAAGACATCAAAGAATGCACCAGACCTTCTATGGGAACATAGTGATACAGAGACTTCTGGTTCTGTTAAGTCCTAGTGAAAGCTGAGCCGGATTGAGGAAACGAACCTTTTCTCTGAAATATTTGTGGCGACAGTGGGTTTATCTGAGAGTCCGAGATGTTGCCGCTTTTAAGAACAACTTTGGCAATATATGTTTGAATGTCAGCAAGTAAATCACTGAGCAGCTTCTGAGCAATCTGTTTCAGAAGCGCCAGCTGACTTAGGTAGGGCATATTCTGTATTTTTTACAATATTCTGAACAGTTGCAACAGAAAAACGATGCCGTGGTTCCAACTTCAGTAAAGAGAATGCAAAATTATCAGTGAAAAGCAGATTTCTTGTATCACATGTCCCTTGAGTACTGCACTCAAATAGACTCAATTTCTGAACAACATGGAAGAGAATCATACTCTAGCTCAGTGGCTGTGTTCAAAGCCTGTGAGCACTCGATAGCCTCAGCACCATGAAAACATGCTGAAATTCAGTTTTCATGCAATTGCTCTCTTGTTTCTGAACATGGTTCAGTGCATCTAGTTAACTCATCCTTTTCTTGACGATGGTACCTGGTTACTTGCGTCTTAAATAATGCAGTATCATCAATACACCTGCACATTGAGCGTAAGGGCAGGCAACTGGGTCTGTGTTGCTATTAAGGTGTTCGGCAACGTGTGAAACTGCTTTTGAATGTGTTAAGAGCACTCTATCTCACGATGGCACAGGGCACAGAAGTTCAGTATGCCCCTTTTTGTAGCCGTGAGTCATACGGTACCTTAAAATGTGACAAGGCAGACTGGAGTAGCTTTTAAGTGCAACACAGCATGACTATTAGGGGCAAAGGGCTCCATTCAAAATGCTACTGTGAAAACGAAAATGTTCAAAGTATGGCACTAATGTTGAAAGATGTTGCGCACGGAGTCTACAAGGGGCTATTCCAATATGGTGCTGTCAGATTTATCTGCCAGTCTCTGCAACGCCTTGCATCAAATGCATTGCAGAGAAGTGCTTATCAGTAAAGAGAACTAAAATGACAGAACAGAAAACTTTCATAAGACTTCATAATAAATGAAAAAAAAAAAAGAAGTGAACACCTCCACTGCAAAAAAACTGGTTGCGACAGTATTCAGCTGGAAAACAAACCTTGGAGGAAAATTAACCAAATGTGCACACTGCAGGTCCAGAGTTTTTCAGTGGCGGCGACTCTAGGCGACTTTACATCCCTCAGACAACATGCCACTCAATAGTTTTATCCTGACTGCAGCAGCATTTAGGCAGTCCATTTTCAGGCCATTTTATCATGACCGTAGCCTGCAGTATCATGACCCAAGAGGCTGCAGTACCTCTCCAGAGGTACTGCGCCCTCTTCCTGCAGTTCCAGGCGCATTCGCAGCAGCTCCCTTCGAAGGTCGGCTAGCAACAATCCCCCGGCAATTGGCGCTCTTTGGCCGCAAACGGCCCTTGCGCCAATAACCACCATACATCATCATCAATCCCCCGGCAAGGCGCGTCAATACTTCAAGCAGGGGCCGAGGCTGCAACTAGGCCTAACTTGGTACCGGCAACCGCCACATCACCCATGAGGGCAGGCGGCGGAGACCAATGGGTCGGATGGGCTCAACCTGAGCGACAACTGCTGCCAGTCCAGTTCGTCGATACTGGCAATGAGGGCACACCACCGAGGGCTCAGTCATCGAGTCTGCGTGGTATAGTAAGGGTGTTGAACTCGGGCAGCCACTGCATACATTTCCGGAAGGGAGGCCCATTGTTAGCGGACTGCGGTTAGGACTATGCCTAATGCAGAGGAACATTGAGCGTCGCAGACGACTCAGGTTGTGCTTTAGTTTTAGTTGAGTTTTCAATTTTTGTGTGTAAATTAGTTTCTTTATTGTTGGGATTTTGCATTCCTGTTTATTTGTTAAACATCTGCCCTGGTAACATCGTTGCCCAGTGTCTCTATCAATCCATCAGAGCAAGCGCTCCTGAGATCTCTCACATGTGACATTCCATTGTGGCTTCAACTTCTTCATCTTAAATTAATATCCTAGTTTCTGCACTTGTGGGAAATCACTGCCTTGCAAGCAGCAATAGTTTCTTCTCTTGTAGGTGCTTTAAAGAAGCATCCTTAGAAACACCTGGCTGATGCCACTGCCAAAGTACTTCACCAAAGGTGCTGAAAAAGTATGCCATCCATGAAGGCATTCCGTGCAGGCAACGCATCTGCAACAAAATTTTTGGACTGTGCTGGTGGCAGCGGAATGTACTTGGGAACTAAACTACCCTCAGATGCCCATTCCATGCTTTCCCTCCAAGTACCAGGAACTACATTGCCGAAGCTGCCCTGTTTGTCTGCGTAGCATTGCACCTTGCCAGTTAATTTCATAATGAAATTATGAAGAATGCAGGCTGCCCTGATGACAAAGCCCACATTGCATGGTTTCAAATTGATTGTACGAAGAAGCACTTGCCACCGAGCAGCAGTGATACCGAAGGCATTTTCAGCACACCTCCTGTGAAGAACATGAACGAGGCTGTGTCGGGACATGAAGTGTGAACACTGTAAACTCAAAAGTAATGAAAGGCGGTTATATCTACTAAGGATATTCCTGTAGCTATGAGCAAACAGCCTGACTTTTAAATATATGCACGGGCATGTTTTGTGCAGCCAGCAATCAACTGTCAGTAGTGCTTTCATATTTGCACTGTCTTTGCAGATACAAACCAGGCCCGTAGCCAGGGGGGTGCCCTAAGGGCCCTAGACCCTCCCGAAATTTTGGTTGGCGGCAGTGCTGTATATAACACATATATAACACAGTGTAGTTCTAACAACAAAATTTAGGCCTATTAATAATGTTGCATTTACAGAGTCACTTATTACCTGAAAATAACGAAAATAGATGTTTTCTCAAATAGTCAAGGCCTTCAACATGTGGGCTCCTCCCCAAAAAAATTCTCGGAGATGAGCCTTTGGTGCCTTTCCCTGCCGTTCTGAACTATTTAAAAGAGTGTGGCATCTTGAATAAGCTTTAAATGACATCCTTCCACTGTTTACCACCTAACACCTTGCCCCTGGCACAGCATAGCCTCAGCTGCTTTTGCGCTACGAAAACCAAAACAAACAAACAAAATTCCTGCCTGACAGGAACTAAATGTTTAGATGGTACTAGTTACTGTGTTCCAGCTCGTGCACGGCAAGTGAATGGAAGCTGATCACAGCTTTCCTCAGTGGAGACTTAGCATGTTCTCTTTTCCCTCAAGTGGCACATATATTTTTAACCAGTGATGATCCCATATGATGTAATTGTGTGCAGTAAAGGCACACACTGTGGCCTTCACCAATGCACTATAGTCCTCTTAAAAGGAGCATGAACTTGCGCGTGTTGTTTAGAAATGGTTAAAATTGTTCATTATACCTCGCTCTGTCTCAATGTATGCAGGGTCAACATAGTCTGAAAAGCTGTGGTCCATAATCAGCTCATCAATATACCATCCAGCCCAATTCAACAGGCTAATGCAGCCAATGGGAGATCCAAAGTGGGAGTCGTGAAAACCTTCCTAATTTATGAATCTATGCACCAAAAAAGAGGGCCTATTTTAGAAACGTAGTTATACGTAACATACAGTAGTTAAGATGCTCCATCTTGCATGTGATAGCATGCATGCCCAACTCCTTTAGGCGTTGATGCCCCACATTCAGCTTTACACATCATACTTCCTATAAGCTCACCTCCCTCATGGAAGCATCCTGGATTGCTCTGCCTTTGAATACAGTCCTCAATTTGTGTTGATGAAAGTGGTATATGGCACTACGTGGAGGAGTTTGGCAGAACTATGCGCTCAACTTCTGTGCAAAACGGGCATGTGGTTGCAGTCGTAGTCTTCCCCATGCTAGAAACTGCAAAAGATATCCAGACCTCTAGGGGGGGGTGTCTGCTCTTCTTTTTCAGCGATTTCCTAAACTTCTGTAGTGGTTGCCAGACACAGAGCCCCTCAAATAATATGTGCCATTGGAATGGAAGTTTCCACATGCTGCTGCTTTCTTCAAGTACACCACATGCCTCACAACACTTCACTTCTGGCTCCCTACCCTTCAGCACAAACTTCATTGCAGTCATAGGGAACTGTGGATCAATCGGAACAGGTTGCCATCCTCCTGTGGGTTAAATTATACAATTGCACAGTGTGAATGCTACCGATATGTAGCATGCATAGCAAACAAAAATTTCCCTAAATGTCCCTTAACCTTTTCTGCTCCATAGTGTGTAAAAAGTTTCCACGCAACAATACCTTCACTGTAACCCTTCAGTACTGCATATGTGAAACGCCTCACTGTGCCCTGCTGTCACTGTGCCCTGCTGAGTAGGTAGTTGAAAACTCTTTTCATTGCTCAGCTGTTTTGCTGGGAAGGGCCTCATGAAATCTTCTCTTAAATGGAAGGCTTCATCACCCTTGAAAGAATAGGGCGCAGTCGTCATCATTCCAGGCAGGTGTCCTGCAGAAGGAACACCAATAGTTCCTTTCGTAAGTGCCTTCCCGAACTCGTTCTTGAAAACTCCACCGTCAGTTTGGCGTCCTGCACCAACATTGATGAGATGTATTGGTACGTGCTGTCCACAATGGAAAAAGTACGCTGAAATAGAGATACTATTAATCAGTCACAATTTACAAGCGTGTATATTACCGTAATGTTGAAGTGAATATGGCATGCCGGGGCAGTATCACATTCTAAGAATCAGCCTAGTGTGTTGATCTCGGGCAAGCATCTAAATTATAAATCGTAGCACCAACCTTTAAAAAAATGTGTGGTGGCTTGCTCAGCACTGCAAATTATGTGGGTGTGGGCCACTGTTTAAGAAATGCTTTGTTGTTTTGAGGTGCAGAGATGAACTTCCAAGGCTGCTTCCTAAAACAACAAAGTCTAAAACGAAGTGAGTGAGTGTGTACACAAAGCCTCTTCTAAAGTGATGCACATTTGCACAAATGAAAGCACCGTCTCTGCATTTTTGCTATTCGAGGGCGGAATGATAACTTTGAGCGAGGCACCTCAAAAAGTACTTGAGGTAGAAATATTCCATCTTTGGAATATATTCTGCAAGAAAGCCGTCATCGCGGTCAACATGAATTATTACACTTTGCTTGCTCGAGTATACATAAAAGAAAGCGTGGTTGAGCATTAATATGTACAGCATGAACTGCACCGGTGTGAAATACATATGATTTCTCTTTAAAGTAGGCTGGCCATTTACGTAACTGATGTATGGGACAAAGCTAATCTCGTTCTCGTGATCAATAAGTTGACTGTCCCTGCAGTAAAAATGGACATTTGATTTCTACTAAATGAAATGTATCATTTGTTTCTATGATGCCATCAGGGCTGCAGGATAACCATGGTTGCTTTGGAGATATGACAAGTCCAACCTGCAACGAAGAATGTGATGTAATTTCCATGCACTAGTGCAAAACATACAGATTTGATACCTGTTGAATGGCAAGGCCCAGAGATGCCGAGAGTTCAACTCTTGCTGCCTCTTCAGTGTTCATTCCTGCATGCAGAAAACATTCATAAATGCCTACACTGCAATGATACGCTGCGGATAAAGAGTCTTCTGCTAAAGAGAATTCATGCTGTCCGCTAAAGAGAATTTAGTGGACGCTCGTGTACCGAAGCCTCTGGCATACTATGACACATGTTTTATTCCTTACCATATGCTGTTGCAGCGGTTGAGACAAACTTCGGTGCAGCTAGCAATTCAGCCAGGCAATCGAAGTCGCTTTCCCGTGTCTTTACCTTGTGTGCACAGGTACTTGTTATCTTGATGCGGGCGCCCCTTGTGCCATCTGTGAGGAAACATGCCGGAGTTAAAATAGGAAACGCGTATTTAAATGAAAAGCAAGTATTTGTTAAAGAATTGTCAAACCTTGCCACGGCAGCCTGGCCCTTTGTGGTTGTTGATATCTCTAATACTTCGTGAATGCTTTTTTTCACGAACATTTCATAGAAAATTCTTTTGTGCATAGACATTTTTCCCAACATGTCATCCTTTTCCAGGATCAACGGAAAGGTCGATGTGACTTTGAAAACACTGTGCACGCTGCCCTCCTTTTTAAGTATATTTTCTAGCACATCTCGCTCTGAAGTGCTGCCACTCGCATCTGCTATTTGTGCCGTCGCTGGCACCTGCACCATGTCCCTGCACTCCTCGAGCTCCTTGATAGCACAACTTAAACCCAGGGCTCCAGGGCTCACCGCTTCCAGGATGGGTTCCCGGGAACGTCGACCTGCAGATTGACGGCATCATTTAGTGTCGAAGTCACATAATGCACAAAGCAAACAAACTTTTAAAAATCTCGTACGGTAAAAGAGCTCCTTGACAGATTTCTTGACGTCTACATTGTGTCGCGATGACGGCTTCCTCCAGGTGCGAGGCAAATCCGTGCACGGCGTATATTTGTACTCATTTACAAATGTGGCAACAGCCGCGGCATGCTTGCACCAACCACCGCAGCCGGCTTTGCACGTGCAACTTGCGCGCAGTATTCCCCTGTCATTTGCTGACAACTAAAGAGAAAGGAAAAATGCTGCGGTCAGCGATATCCAGGCACATATTCCTTGTCCTCGTTTGAAGAAAAAAAAAGAAACGGCTCACCTCCAGACGCACGTCGTAATCCACGCTTTTCATTTGGGCGACGCACATGCCGACGATGTCTGATGGGCTGTCTGCACCTGCAGATTCCTTGCTGACAGCGTAGACGTGTCTGCTAGCGTGCAACTTCTTGCCCATGGCAATGCAGCTCTTTTTAAAATAGTCATCGATGTTGGAGGTTGTGTGGAGATGGTGCCGGCAAGTGACCACGCGGTGGTCACTTGCCGGCACCATCTCCATACAACCTGAAGCGTGTGTGTCGCGGCTGCAAACAAAATGCCCCAACCTGAAATGTTCAAGCGCGGCTGCTGTGGCGCTGCGTGTACCGTGACAGTGGCTGCTCGTAACCAGATCTCTAGCTCTATGGTTGCATTATGGGTTGTTATACTCTGGTGCGCACTGTTTGGGCATGCAGAAAGCATGTCGCATGCAAGCTTACCTTCCACTGCATACTCTGCCACCTTCTCCAGCAGGTTTGGCAGTGGGTTACCCACGGGTCTGAATTTTACAGCCCTCCATTCTTTGTGCCAGCGGTAGACTGTCCTGCTCAACGGGCTGACACTGCCATTCGGTAGAAGGATGCCATCAGGGTTTGCTGAAAGAAGTTGTTTGTGATGGCCATCCTCGAAGTCCTCAACAAAAGATGCCTTTGTTGCTTGTGTAGCACGTAGCACCCTCAATGCGACCGCGGACTGTGTCCTGTGATTGTGATCTTCTGTGAGCTTTAGGACAGCTTGAAGGGGTATGGGCCCATGCAAGAAAGGATGGTTCTTAACTGTATCTTTCTTAACTTTTTAATTTTGATGTCCACTTTTGCTGGGCATCTTGCACATCTCTTTGCACACTTTGTTGAGCACTTGTTGCCCTCACTATGCTGAGAGAGCCACAGCTTGTGAAAGATGACCCTGCAATGAGAATATGGTCACACATGTACAAGCCTCCACTTCTCTTGAGCCACAAATGTGCTATGCACATGCAGCTATAATGATGTGGCCTAGTCTTTCTTTGGCAGTTCTCACTGCTCTACATTGTGTTATTTTGCTCCTATGCTTACTTGAAGGGCAAATTTAGATAAGCACGGTCACCATTTTCAGTATTCTTGTAAGCACGGGCTCTGGGCCTATCACAATGACTGTGTAACGAAGTTGTGCAAACAAAAAAAAAAAAGCTTTTGTAAGTGTGAGCAAACTTCGCCCTCCAAAGATACATCTTCATTAAGTTTGTGATTTCAGAACTTTGGGTGGATTTCTTGATCACAATATTTTTTCCCAACAAAGAAGTTAAGTCCTACTTTGTGGGTACTATTACAACACTTGGCAAGTGAAGGAATTTTCAGATAGATGGCGCACGTAATTAATGGACCACAAGACCTGTAAATTAAGACTGGATTGATGTATATGAACTCAGAATATTAGGTAAACTTGCAGATGTTAAGTTGTACACTTGTACTTTCTTTCCAAACCCTATCGAAAATTCTAACAGCCTTATTGGTGAGGGAACCCGTAATTTGGGCCTATTAGTGTCGTGTTTGTTGGTGTCGTTCTTGCTGGAGCTAGCCTGCTGGAATGGCCCCAGGAGTCAATACCACAATCCCCAGACTTCCTTGCAAACGCCGTATCATTAACATTCCTAAGTTTTCACAAGTTGCAGATGGAGCAAATTTGCATGCGTGTTCTAGCTCTTCACTTTCAAAGAACCGCAGAATTTCATAAACATGGACGCAAAGACAGCAATGCTGCAAATAATCGACCACATGAGATAAGCTCGAACCTTTTTTCTGCAACTTGGTGCTGGAATGTGTCCACTGCTGCAATAACTGCAGTAACTTATAAAACATGTCAAGTTTACCTGGAGCATAAGCGATGAAAAGAAGAGCAGAACATTTTGCACAAGAAAACACGCCCTTTATTGCGTCCTCTATTTCCGCTGAAGGTCATCAAGTTTCTGCGAGAAATGCTTCCGCACAGCTTTGAGTCTCTTTTGCGATACGTCTCCTGACACACCACCCATGTAGACATGGAAGAGCGCGGCACGCAATAGGGTAAAAAATGTCAGTGCACCCCAAAACTTGTACCATCCTGCACAACTCAATGATTGACATAAAAGGAGAGCATTGTGGCACTGAAGAAATATCACTCTTTTGATGTGCAGCTCAACCATACCGAATCGAAAAGCAATAATGCCGTTTACTTGTCGTCTTTTGCTTTTCTTACAGAATTGTCAGTATCGATCAAGTGAACTTGCTTATATCTGAGCATTACCTGCTGTGTGCTTAAAGGGCCCCTAAACCACCCCCAAGGTTTTCTTGAATATTTCAAGTTAACATGTGCATCAAGTTTAGAATGCCGTCACGATAAACGATGCCAGACCCGGCAATCCACAAACTCAAAGAACAATTCCATGCATTTCTCCAGGAATTCCCGGCATACCAAAGTTAGCCATGACGACAAAAATGGACAGCAATGCGGTTTTTGATGACGTCATCACAGGCAGAGCTCCACTGATTGGTCGAAGGAGAACTTCGATTTCCGGTTTGTCTGCTAGCAATTGCACATGCTCTCTGCCTCTCTGTTCTTCCACATCATGTGTAGTTGTTTGTGTGGACTAGAAACTAACAACTGTACCAGCGAGCAAAACACGACGGGAAACGCTAGCACAGAGCGCTGGCACAGAACAAACAAAACGCTGCGTGAGTGCCAAGGCAGGCGGAGGCACGTCAACTGGAAATGGATAGTTGGAACTACACGTCATAGACAAGGTGTGTGATGCGACATTCAGAGGAGCACTGTGATGAGCAAAGGGGCCCAGAGCACGCGCCACATGGCGATGAAAGAGAGGGCGTGCGAAATAACAGAGAGGCACCAGAATGCATGCGCCGGTGACACGTTCAGGTTCGTGGTTGGTGGACGGCTGGCTCGTGGCATACTACCCGCGCCGCACTCGGAAGTGGAAAAACGCTGAGCTGGCAATTGTCTGGGTGGCGACGGCCAAGGAAGGATGCATTGGCAGCTACGCTCTGTCGACGGGACAAGGTGTTCGGTTTGGGAGCCTGGGACGCTGGTACTCCATCATGTAGCCGTGGACCTCGATTACGTTCGGGCGAGGCTCCTTGGAGGTTCTGCAGCCGATGATTCCGGATGCACCACCAACAACTGCCCCTTCGAAGGTTGGCCAGCAGCAATTCACCGGGCCGTCACGTCGCCACTTCGAGCGGGAAACTGTACTCGTACTTAGGCCTCAGGCTAGGTCTGAGGCCTAAGTACGAGTACGGTTCCACCTACTTATCAAACGGTCGAGTACCTACAGTGCCACTGTTCAATTGGGGTCAGTTGTGGCAACACCCCCTAGATTCCTAAGGCCTTTACAATGTTTGCATGACGTCACCCTACGTGTCCGTGCGGGCGCTGTATTTCGGTATTCCGGAGCATCGCGCTCACTTCTGCTGGTGTTGTACCAGTCTGTGATGGGTGAAAAATACTATGAAATGTCTTTGAGAAGCTTTCTCGGGCACAAGTGAAGCATTCTGCACATAGTTTTACCCTCATAAGAAGAAACCATACGACACCAGATAAATTTATTCTGTTCGAAATCACTTTTTCTTCAGCATTGCTGCGGCCTCCCAATGCCAATTTCTGCACAACTAACTTCGTTACCAGAACCATGTTGACGATATATGGCTGTGGAAATTTCAGCCCTCCTCTGGTGAGGTTCACTATCATGGAACTGTTTTCTACCTGAATTTCCCTGTTTTCTGTAACCAGTGTGCAGAAACAAGTGGAGCATGAAAGCTTCTTTGAGGTAGCATGGGCAGCATATCCTGCAATGTAAACAATGGCATCCATATCGTGTTGGCAGCCTGCGATGTCATCGTCATTGACATCCACGAAAAACTTGAAATCTGCAAGATTCTCACTGACATCTCCAAACTCTGTGTCTTCGTGTGGAAATGTCAAAACTTTTTGAAGACGAAGCTTCTCCTCACATTTGAAGAGTTGACGCACTGAAATGTCGTACTGTGCTCCCTCTAATTGGCAATACCAGCCGAACCGATCTTCCAGCGCATCCGTCTGAAATTTACCGAGCAAGACGTACTTGAAGTGAAGTTCCTCCAAACAGTAACACAACAGTTCAACCAGGGAATAGCATGTCAATCTCAAAGCACTGTGTGCTTCTTTTGTCAGCGAGCCGCTGCTGATGTCAATTTTTCCCCAGGCGTCCAACCAGTCTACAATGCCACCAAGGAAAGATAACTGCATGTCATCGACAGAGCTTACAGGATCTTGCATGCTATCCCTTAGTTACTGGCCTTTACAAGGGGTCTTAACATTGACTACTCTCCACCACATGAGGATAATGTCAATGAAAAGCGCGGTTGACTCGGCGTGAGTGATCTTGAACTCAGAACCGTTCGTTCTGATAGCGTTTGACACAAACGGGTTGATGACATCTAGAACCAGCTTTACATTTTGCCGCTCCATGGAGGTTGGATTAGCGGCCTTTGCATTCAGTTTGTAGCCAGCCTTCACAAGCGACATTTCCTCTGCAGTATAAAGCTGTCCAACATCGTCGAAAAAAGCAGCTTTCATGCGAGGTGGTCCTTCGGGCATTCCAGTCAAATGAATTTCTGGGACATAAAGGCAGGTTCCGGGGTTTTTCTGGTTAATCCAATTGTTCCTGATACATTTCAAGAGATGCACAGGGTTGACAGCGTAGAAAAGAGGGCTGCTGGATGTGGATAAACAATGCTCACTTGAGAATTTGGAGCAAAAAACATAATCTTTCTGTTCAGAGCATTGTTGTCATTTACTACAGTGATAACCTTAAGCCCCATTTTCTCAGTATTTATTATAATGTTTTTGGCATGCTCGTGCAAAGTTTCTGCATTGATTTCACGTCGTTGTTCGAAGAAAGGAGTGACTGCACCATGAACACATGGGCTGTTGTTGCTGGTTCTGTATAATGGGCTGCTGTACCTACTATTCTTCCCCCTTTGTAATCAAAGTAAGGCTTTATGTGGATCTCATTAATCATCAGGGTCATAGTCTTCTCATGGTCTTTCATTGACTTCACTCGCTCTCGTATGTAGGAAAGGTAGTGCAATTTGACTTTGCTCTTATCAGTGGGTCAGCTCTGTAACTTGAACAAATGTGCCGGATTGTTGAAGGATGGGGCAAAATTACTCTTGATGCAGCTCTCGCAAAGTGGTATGCATGAGGAGAAATTGAGTGAAGAATACTGGCAAACACCAGTAGCTCCACGCTATAGACAGGCTTTCTGGCAAGGAGAAGGTCCCCCCACCTGCTCACTCAGAAATTTCAACAAAGCACAATATTCTTTTGGCGTGCTAGTATCAGCAATGACGTCTTCAAGAAGCAAATTGATAAACCTCAGTACTTCGGCATGTTTTGACTCTTTTCTCATTTCCGGTAGCTCGCTTAAATGCCTCTCAAGCTGCTCCAACAGCAAGGATAGAGTAGGAGTGTCAAACACTCGACTTGGAACAGAGCTACCCCAAGGAAGCGATCGAAGTTGCACTCCGTTCAGAACCACAGAAAGTGAGAGATCTGGGAGAACAGTCAGTGAGCATTTAACGTAAGATGAGGGATTGCTTTCGATGACAAGGAA
This sequence comes from Hyalomma asiaticum, assembly GCA_013339685.2. Taxonomy (NCBI): domain Eukaryota; kingdom Metazoa; phylum Arthropoda; class Arachnida; order Ixodida; family Ixodidae; genus Hyalomma; species Hyalomma asiaticum. The sequence goes on from CM023484.1 coordinate 111,476,797, forward strand.
CCTTACGCACTCGTCACTGATAGTTACTGTCCAAAAATTATTATTGCAGATACCTGACAGCTTCGTCTTGAAGTCCGCATATGAAGACACCTTGTTTCTTTTTTGCCCAAGTTCTCTAGACTCAAGTAACTTCTTTATGGCTTCTTGCAAAGCAGCGCTCTCCCTTCTTGCAATCTTTCTTGCTGGCGATTCACTACGTGTTGGCTTTGAGGACAAGTATTTTGGACAGTTACAACATTGTGCTTCAGCTGGCGTCTCTCCCAGTCTACTTCTATGATCCTTCCAGTTCGTTCATCTGATGTGACAGCGTTGTTATGTAATCCTCTGCATGGAAGTGCAGCTCACAAACCTGCATGCGCAAATAAAAAAAGAAGGCGGCCGTTATAATGTGGTACACATGAAACACACTACGCGTAAATATAACAAACGAATACCTCTTCCTTCATAATTATTTAACTGTGGTATATGCACGAAGTCGGTCAAAAAAAAAAATCAGTGAAAGGAAATTACATTCTTGTTTTTGAGCTACATATGTTTTCGTTCTTGCATAGCGTCATGAGAATGCCATTTTTATAGTCGTAATAACTTGCTACATAACACGCTTGGCATCGGAGGATGGTTGCACACACCAACGTGCAGAAAACAAAACACAGAGACCAAGCCAGGCGTGGTTTATGCGAGTAAGAGCAAAATAGAAGTTATTTTAACTATACTGTGAGAACGGTATCCTTCTTGCCACTGTTCATTTACAAATGCACCTCCACGCTTCAATGAATATTCGCAAGAAATGCATGCTTCTTCATCGTCGTGTTGAAATATTCTCATTACGTATGAAAAGAGCATTCCCTTTTGACAATTACAGCTGTTGCAGCTAAGAACGACGAAAGGTTCGCACGCCCAATAAAGCAATATTATACAATTCCTTACCCTCGAATGCGCTGTTGGCGTGAAATCCTTCCCTGGCATTGCTCGAAGCCACACTTTTTTCTGCGCGTAATCACTTGGGAATGAATACACGCACACTTTTGGCCCATTGTCATAGTTTCCGGGGCACCCAGGAACACAACACTGACCCATGTTGCACGAACTTGCAGTCGTTGCGGTGCTATGCAATTCGTGCCAAACGTCACATCGTGGATTAACACATGCACACTGAAAAAAGAACGCTCACGTGGACATGAAGAACACAAATTGGGCAAGTAGCAGCAGCTTGGCACACACACTGACTTGCCTGGGCAAGCACGCCGAGAACACACATGCAGCCAAACTAGTTTAGCCAGACGTTTTTCTGGTTTTTCTGTCGGACACTTGGTGTGACGTAGCACGCAGGGAAAGGAGGAAGCGGAAAGGCCTTAAGAATTTTTAGAGGGTGTTGGCTGTGGCCCCTTTTATTAGATAGGTAGCACAGAAAGAGTTCCACAAGCTGTGACACTATAAGTGTTTCTCTATGTTATTGAATGCTATGAAACATGCCTTTCAGGGAGTCGACTTTCTCTGGCGTCAATGCAGGCTTTGCCTGCGCTTTGCCAAGTGACTGGCACTTGACAGTGCGCCGTTCACACTTCAGCTACGTAGTTGTTCTGCAGTCCAATAAATTGTTACTGCCTGCCTGCAAAACATTGAATCTGTAGGCCCCTTCATGAGGGGCTCCCAGGCTCCCTTGTCCAGCCAAACACCGCTGACAGCATAACACTGCAAAAAACAAAAAAGTTGTTCCACACAAAAGTTCAGGATGCTTATATAGTAACATCTTCAAAAGGACCAGTTCTGTAGATTTCGCAACAGTCTTATAACCAAGCAGTGAGACTCAAAAACATTAAGCTTGAACTTATAGTTCAGGCAGCTTGCAGCAAGTGTTTTGCAAATTTATGCAATAAAAAAACTAAGCACTGCAATGCAATGCACCATATTTTCTATAAAGCAAAGGATTCAGAGTCAAACCGGCAAGCATCTACTGTACATCAATAAAAAACCAGTTTACTGTGAAGAGTTGTTTGTATGTGTGATTTCATGAGAGTGCCTTTAGCGCTTCAGGGAATTACCTTGCCATCATCCCTCATTAAGCCGATGATCACGCGCTGTGCGCCATCCTCACGTGTGTCCTCAAGGCTTTCCAGGGCTCCTAAACAAGATGAAGCACATTTCAATGTGGCTCTCAGCATGAACAAATTCAGAGCAGTTCTCACCTGCATTACCCACAAACATGAAAGTACAATATAAGAACCACTAAATAGCACTTTTGCCATTTACTTTATGTGGTGAGGACAGCCCAATGCAACCAAAAGGATCATGCTAATCCTGAAGCAAGCCGTTAAGGTAGCATCAGTGTTAAACACAAACCCCACGCAGTTATCCTAAAGGTATGCAAAGTTCAAGGCACTCCATGAAATTCATTCGTTTCCATGCAGTGTACCACATACAGTTGAGTCCTAAAGATTTTAATTCATATATACCAAGTTTACTGGCATAGTAACCCACTTTTTTTTGGAAAAATTAATGTGGATTACATGAACAAAAGTGAAGGAAGGTTTCTAAATTCTGAATTTTATTCCATAATGGTGCATGAAGTTTAGCGTGCAGCTACTGCTGCCTTTAAAATCCCAAGAAACACAGTCTGTGCACAGCCCATCATTTCTGGCTGAGGCCCATGCATGGATCGGGAATCTGTTCGTCGGAAAGACTGCACAGCCTTCACTCCAGAGCCAGTATTGTCTGTTTAGCTCAGTGTGGGTCATACATCTTGTCTACACCATAATGTACGCAGCAGTGTCCAAGAGAGTTCCCGAAACAACCAAAAATGAAGCTGCAGAAGTCGTGGACTACCGCCACATATTATCGGATGCGTGTCATCTTTGCATGCTGCCCGTCACCGTGGCATGGCCGCCAAGGTGCACAAAATCTTGGAGGCCACGCCACTGGTACCGGCACATTCTAGTCTAGCTTGGATGTCACAAGACAGCGCTATAAGCATTCCAGTTTTCTTTCATATTTGAAAGATGGAGCTCCCACACAAAATGCACGATTTTTCATTATGGCTCATGGCATGTGCACTCCTGCCACCATTGACTGCTTAAGATGGTTGTTAGACTCTTAATTTTCCTTGTTGTGAGTGGTGAAATGGTGTGATGTTACGTTATTGCAACCGTGGGCGGCGTGGTAGTTGCAGCAAAATAAGAGGAACAGCTATTACATGCATAAAAAGTAGGTTTTTTTAAAGGAGAAAAGTGCAGGGTATGTTAATCCACCATTTTCATGGCGCCACTGTGCACTCACCGGACGGATCGCGTTGCGTGCGCATGTGAGCAGATAGTTTTCCCACAAGAGCTCAATGCTGGCGCGATGCCAACGACGTGTGTTGTTAAAGGATGTAACTTTACTTCTGCAAAGGAATGTGGAATCGGTTTTTTTACGTTTCCCAAGCGTTGCACCAGATCGCGATCGACTGAAAGCTTGGAAGGGCAGTTAAAAAAACATGGCTGTCAAATGTACGTGGCCGCGCTTGGGAGCTGTCGACCACGTCGAGAATATGCGGGAAACACTTTGTGTCAGGTATGGACATGTTACAGTAGAATCTCGATGATACGAATTCGTAGGCAGCACGCAAAATATTCGTATCGTCCCGAATTCGTATGAACCAAAACAAGTTAAAGCTGATCATGAAGATGAACAAGAACTTTATTGAAGTCAACTACTTCTTGCTGAAAAAGTCCATGATGTTCTTCTGAACTTTTTTGCCTTCGCTGTCCCTGAAGAAAGCCGTCTGAAAGGAATAAAACCGTGCCGCGGTTTCTTCACTCACGCTGCCGGCGCTTATGGTGCGGCGCAGAACATCGAGGGCGTGGTGGTTTTCCGACGTCGACGGCAGGACGTCACACACGTCGGCGTCTTCATCATCACTGTCGGACTCGGTCTCCCTTGCCTCGTTGACCAATTCTTCGACAGATCGCAGCCCTCAGGTCGCGACGTTGTCGTCCGCGGTGACGAAGTCTTGCGCCGAAGCTTGGGTGCCAAGGTCCTCCCAACCCTCGATGTGCAAATCGGCGTCCGGCTCTTGGTCTTCTTCCGTCGGAACCGCATCCTGCCCCGCAAAAAAACCACACTTGCGAAAACAGTTCGCGATCGTGTCCTGGGTGACATTGTCCCAGGACATGGCCAGGAAATTCAATACGTCGAGCAGACTGATCCGCAAGTTTTCGTCCTTGCGCTCAATTTTCGCTAGGAGCCTCCGCACAAGCAACCCTTTGAAATGGTGCTTGACGTTTCTAATTATTCCTGCATCCAGAGGCTGCAGACGGCTCGTGGTGTTTGCGGGCAGGAACCTTACGGTGACATTAGTAAAGTTGCGGCCCTTCGGATGGGCCGAACACTGTTCGACGGAAAGCAAAATTTTTCTATTTTTGGCTCCCATTCTCCGGTCCAAAGTTGTTAGGAACTCGCGGAAAAAATCAGCAGTCATCCAAGCTTTCTTATTCCCTTTGTACAGGCAAGGCAAACGTCCTGCCGATCGGAAGCACCTTGGCTGTTTCGATTTGCCAATGACGGTAAGCTGAATTTTCTCCGAACCGTCGGCATTTGTGCAAAATAGCACAGTGACCCGTTCCTTACTTTTCTGGCCACCCTGGCACGCCTGGCCTTTCACGCACAAGCTTCTCTCGGGCTGCAGGTTGAAAAAGACTCCAAACTCATCAGCGTTGAACACGTCGCGCGGAGCGAAGTCTGAAATGAGCACCGGCAGCGTGTTCAGCCAGTAGCTGACCTGTGACTTGTCCACTTAACTTCACCGCTAACAACTCCGTACACTAAACCGTGCCTTTCTTTAAAACGGTGCAGCCACCCGCCAGAAGCTTGGAAGTCTTCAATGCCAAGGGAAAGTGCAATGTTGTCCGCCTTTTCGCGTATCACCTTGCCGTCCACGTTGACGCCAGCTGCTGTGACTTCGCGAAACCACGTCAGCAGGATCTCTTCCAGCTTCACGTGGGTAGCCGTCTTTGCCTGCTTGACATTTGCGCCGAAGTGCTGGGCATTCTTCAACACGATGTCTCGCTGCCCAACAATGGTGCAGAGCGTTGACGGCGCCTAACTCCTTCGCCAAGTCTGCGCGTTTCTTCTTAGGGTTTTCGTCGACCTTCCTCAGTATTTCAGTTTTCTCCTTAAAGGAAAGGGCTTTCCGCTTCCGAGACATTTCAACGAACGTTTCGGTCTCCCGGTACGAGCAGCAACTCTCAAAAGCCACGCACACGGATTACGCAGCGGCGACACGAAAGCGATGAGAACCAAACAACGAGAGACTATGCGCGCGCCCGCACCACGACCACGTGAAGACGCGCGGCGTGGCAGTCAAAAAGAAAAAAAAACACACAATAGCCAATGATCTGTCAGGAAAGGGCTGACGTACCAAACTTGTCAGGCATGTGACCCGGTCTGGAAACGAGATGGGAGCACTGGATGGGAGGGCCCGCTGCCATGCCGCAACCCTCGTCGCTACTCTCCTCCTCGCAGGCTCGTTTCCCGAGCAAGCGTGCCCAAGCTTGAGAGGTTTTCCCTTTCTCGTCGGTGGGGCGTAGTGCAGCCGTTTCCATGGGCAGCTCAGGAGGTGAAGGCAGTCGAGGTGGAGAAAAAAACCGCCGGCAGCCGCGGTGGCCTCTCCGACCAGTCGCGTCGCTCCGCTCGCGTGCAGCGGTCACCCGCGCGTTTCGTACCTCCTCACTTTCCACAAAACTCCGAGGCATATATCAAGGTGACAGATACCACCTCGTAGGTGACGCAGCATATCCTGTAAGGCCATATTTGCTTACCCCTTACAGAGATTATGGAACACACACAAAGGAAAAGAAAAAAAAAATTCACAGCATATCCACGGAGTGAATGATGATGAGTGGGCGAAGCTCCGGAGGTTCATCGTAGATCGTGCCGAGTTCCGGGTTAATTTAGTTAACGCGCACGCTACGAATCCTTATGGTTCAACTACGCACAAGTGAAATCTCCCACCAGCACTTCATTGCAAGTCAAGATCCAGTGCCTATAATATATATATATATATATATATATATATATATATATATATATATATATATATATATATATGGGTGGCCGGTGAACGGTTCTCCAGTGCGAGCAGTCGGTGTTTTTCAATCATGAAACTCGCTAAAAGACACTGCCTGCGCCAACGTTGTCTCTTGCGGGTGAGGGCGCGTTCTTCTTTGCGAGCTGGTAGAGCGTTCATCGAAGAAAGAGCGTTTCCATAGTCAACGCGCGCCTTTTGCTCTCTCTCTCTGTCTCTCTCTTTCTCACAATACAGCAGATGGAAGAGTGAGAGAGCTCGCGCGCCGAGAGGCACGCGCCGAGGGCGAGTGTGAGCCTCCCGGCGTTGCATGGCGTTGCATGGTATTGTGAGTGGCGTAGGTTACACGATACGATATGTGACAACCGACCCACAGCTTAAGGAGCTTCGCCCCTAAAATTCAATGCAAAATTCTTGGCAACCCGCGTGCTGATTGAAAACTCATTTGGGATCCTGAAGAAACGCTTCTGCCAGCTTATGGAGCTGCACACTGTGCCTTGGCTCAATACTTGCTTGTTGCATCTTGCATAATCTGTGCATCGATACAGGCAACGAACTGCTCGATGACAATGATGAAGAGGAGCCTGGCGATGTGCAATGGTCCAAGCTGTCATGAGTAAAGGGGGCCCAAAAACACAGGCCACTAGGCGAAACGGAGAGATCAGCGAAGTGGCATGGCAAAGCACGCGGTAGACACGTCGATGCTCATAATTGGTTGTCAGCGGGCTCGTGGCACGCGACCCGAGCAGCGATCGGTGATGGAAGAGGTTGAGCTGGCATTCTCTGCGTGGCACCGGTCGACGAAGGGTGTCCTGCCAGCAACGGACTGGTGACGAGGAGACGAGGGCGCCGGGCTCCGGGGTGCCGTCGATCTGGCTTATGATCGAGCGAGGACTTCGGAGTGGCTGTGGCCGGACTGTAGCAGTTCCCGGTGTACCCGCAGTGCTCCACCTTTGCCGGCAGAACGGGACGATCAGCAGAAGAATCACAGCAGAGGGCCAGGTCATTTTGGAGACCGGGCATCACTTATGAGGAGGCCGAGGCTAGGCCTAACAGCAGGCCGGTGATTTGCCACGTCACCTGAGAAGCAAGGCGGCTGACATGGGCGGACTTTGTGTGAGCGGCGGCCACCACTAGCACCGTTTGTCGACGACGGCGAGTAGACGCGACACACCGAGAGGACACCTATTCTGAACCCACACTGCACCGAATTCAACGTAAGAGCGTCCGACTACACTTTGAGCAGCTAGCAGCTACCGCGGATGTAAACGCGAGGTCACTGTTGCCGGACTCCCGTTGGAACTGCGCCCAACGCGGAGGATCTGTAGACTTGCTAGTTAGTTTGTTCACCTAGTTTTTTTTGTTTTCTTTTGTGTGCGGATTGGTGTTTTACATGTTTTTCATGTGTCGATGTGCCCGTTCATAAAGTAACGTCTTGGTTTTTGTCAACGCCTTACGCCTCGTCACTCTCTCTCAATCCATCAGAGCAAGCGCTCCCGACACCCCTCACACTCGTGACACAAGCGCACAGACAGCAATGCATGCCAAGATGATACTGAAGAAGACTCAGCACTGCATAAGCTCGGAGAGTTGACGCGAGAGAAAGTCTTTGCAAAAATGTTTGGGCGACAATAAAAAACTCCACAAGAGACTTGCTGCTTTCGTGGCATGCTATCCACCAGTATAGCTGCAGTACTCCGTTGATATAGGCACTTGTCCTGTGGGAAAATAATAAAAAGTAAACTAGCTTTGCCAATTTCATTTGCTTTTGATCTTCATTTCCACCCTCGTTACTTTCGTTTTTATTTTTGTATAACTATGCCTATGCAAATACTGTGTATGAATGTATACTGCATTGCATTAAAACATGTGAAACTCATAAGTTTATATGGAAGTGAACAAACAAATGCTTCATAAAATCAGTTTATTTATTTTCTCTTTCACTCGACACAGTTATTCCAAGGACACAGCTCAGCATTGCCATTTTCTCCTTGTGCTGTCTCGCCTTCTCTCCCCGCTTTCTTCTTTCTGTGTTTTTCTTTCCTCGTGTCATGCTAGTCTCTGTGCTTCCTTTTGCGCATGCAGCTCCTTCATTTCTTCAAGAAAGAATTTCATATCCAGACCTGCCAAGTACTGGGACACAGAATTAGGAAGACCCTGCCCGGGGGGGGCATTTTTTTTATTTTTTTGAACAAAAAAGCGCACCTTTCGGAAGGACATGGTCTCCAGGCTTTTCAACTGAACTACCTCTGCATTAGGCAGAGCAGGGTCTGTCGGGGAAAACTTGTGTCGCATGTAGTCGCACACTGTCACAAAGTAGTGCCGAACTGCCTCGAAGAGTTCCTGTTGTTCCTTGGGCTTTAGCTTGTCTTATTTTTGAACAAAGGTGGTGGTCGCCGACTTGGCCCTCCTCAAGAAGTCTTCCGTGTAGGTCTGGTTGTAGCAATGTCCAGCCTGGTCACACTTCGCAAGGAGAACATGTCCGAGAGTTTTGTCGGACATGGACGACCGAAATTCAGTTCTTGTTTTCCTCACAAGGCTGAAGAGACGCTCACACTCGGCATTGCTGTGTGGAATTGACAAAATTCCAAGCATCACCTCAGCAATTCGGCTGAACTTCAACCTTCCATCTGCAGTTCTCAGCTGTGACACCATTCTCCACTGGGCATCCACTCGTTCTTCTTGTAGAATATGGGGAGGAAGATCCTGAGCCTGCAACTTGGAAAACTCTACCTCCAGTGCGTCGACCGCTTCCATTTTCGACTCTCCCGGTTGGAGAGGTAGCATCGCTGGAAAAGAGAGAAGAAGCTCAACAGAGGCTTCCACTGATCCAGGAGCCTGGTCAAGCATTTCCCAAGAGATAGCCATCGAGTTGGGACATGTTTCAAGATTTTTCTGAAGTCTGCATCATGAATTTCCTGAAACTGCCTCAAGGCCTCCTTCCTCTTAGCACTCTTTTCCAGGTAATAAAATATATCTACAAGAACTTCGTCCACTTTTGCTGGAAGGCACACTGCTCCCTTCTCAGCTGCCAAGTTTATTAAGTGGCATGCGCACCCGATTTTAATCAAATTTTCTTGGACTTCCGTCAGCACCGCTGCCACGCCATTTTTTTTACCAAGCATCACGTTGGCGTTGTCGGAACAAAACGCTACACAGTTCGTGACCGGTATATGAAACGACGCGAGAGCCTCCAGAATTAGGTTGCCTATGTTGCGACCACTTGCTTGTCCCGTCAACGTACACAAAGAAAGTAGTCGACTCTCAACTAAGCCAGACTCCCCCACGTATGTCACCACGATCGGGTACAACTGCGAGTGGCTATCTTTACTGCCGTCGATGGCAACCGAGAAAACTTTTTGCTTCAAGGAACTCACTATGCGCTCCTGAGTATGGTTTGCCATCTCGCCAACAATTGCACTTGTCTTGGTTCTCGCACAGCCGTACCGCTTTGCGACATCCGAAGTAGGGAACATCTTTCGTAGCAGGGGACCCACGTGGTCAGAGACGGTCAATGGAAGGTTATGTTCCAGCAGAAACCCAGTGAAGAGACATTCCGCTCGGATCACGTCACTATCAGAGTTCCGCTTTGAAAAAAACTGTCCCAGCTGCTGCTGCTTTTCTTGGCATTGCACGTGACTTACGTGTTTCTTGGATGAAACGTGAGCGACAACGTCGGTTTTGCCTCCGTGAGAAACGCTGATGTCGCAGCCACACACCGCGCAGAACGCAAAATGCTTGCCCTTCCTCGATTCCACGATGCAGGGGAATTCGGATGTGTACTGCTTCAAAAACACCTGTAAGTACTGTTTTCGCTCCCGCTCTTTACTAAGAGCCATGGCTGACAGCAAACCAAGACACCAACACCACTGCTCCGAAGCACGCCAACTCAACCGCTAACAAAGCACAACATGGCGAACATCGCAAGCTCGATCAACTGAGTGATGGCGATGGCAGTTGGTTTTGATTAGTCTCACCAAAGTTGCCAGACCAACAGTAAATTTTCTGCTAAAAACGGCTAAAAATTTCCGCAAAACTACGTTTTTGCACGCTTCCCGGAAGATTTTTGCGTCAACCGTACAACCGTACAAAGGGGTCAAAATTCGTACATTGTACGGGTAATCCGGAAGACTTGGCAGGTCTGCATATCTTGCAGTCTTGATGTGAAAACATGCGGGGACCTGGTTTTTTGTCTTTCAGCGGTGTTTGTCTACCCTGTCGACGAACTACTCTGAGTACTGTGCGAGCTTTGCGATTCAATTTGTGATCCATCCGGCATCTCCTCCGCCTCCTCTGACGAACTATAACTTCCTTTTTTGCTGGACACACCCCCATTATCTTTTCTAGAAATGACGCCGTAGCCATCTTTCAACTCCTCTGGTTCAACGCTGTCGTCTAGGGCAGCTATCTTGGCCAGCTCCTCGATGTATGGCACATCGCTGGGAGAATTTCCCCACTTCTTATTGTGGGTAGTTGCAGACGTTTTGCGCCTAATTACAGTCTTAAAGCGACTGCAGTATTGTTCTTCGGTCCTCGTTATGCCCATTGTTTTATTGAGGTTTTCCGCGATGCAGGCAAACATTTCCTTTTCTAAATTCTCTCATGGGTCCCACCTGGGGGAAATATTGCTCGTAATAATCAAGCATCAACTTCGTTTCGTCCTCCGTCCATTCGCAGGCTGCACCTGAAAAAGTTCAAACCACAATTAGGTATGTCATACGAAAATTAGCGGCAAAATGGGCTTACTGCGGTGGCTAGTCCTCTGGCTTGTTCCCGTGGCTCCATGCTGCTATAGATCGTCCACACTGCTTCCAGGATCTGAAACTGAAAATTGACATTGAAAATGGACAAGAATGAGGGCTTGGCCGTACAGCCCTGAGCCACCGCGGCAGAAGAGACGACACCGTGATGGATGCAATCGCAAAACGGCTTCCTTGCCGACAAACTGCAAATTCACCACGCTAACGCCACTCTTCTTTTTAATGTTAATAATTAAACAGTTTATAGGAACCTGAAGAACGTGAACGAATTTGATCGAACGTGAAGGACAAATAATACAGCATCTTTTTTTGACAAACTGTATTTTTCACTGGGATATCAAGCAAAGTAACCGACTCATGAATATTCATTATTGCCTCGGTTGTTTTTGCAGGCACCTGCAAATAAAATAACAAAATGGCTTGTGCAAGAGTATTGTTACCAGCGAATTATAGGGTACACATCTAAGGAAAGAAAACTTAAATTATGGCGTTAAATCATGTTTCTATCTGTTATTCAACAAACGACGTAAAAGGGGCTTAAATGTAAGACACATCCGCACTACCGTTCCACAAACTTCACACACACTGTGGCAAAAAGCAATGGGAAACATTGCGTCAGCACATGCACAGCAGGCCACATGTGTGGAAGGCTTTTAACGATAGCCAAATCCACTCACCTTCCACGTCGGTACGTGCCCGGTTCACCATCGAAAGGAGGAGGACACTTACACGCGGTGTGGCTTCCATCAGAACACAAATTCAAAACGGAACTTTTTTCACCTACACCTCGCGCGCGAGTTCATGCCGAACAGGTTGGGGAAAACAGCGCGAAATGCGAGGAATGCTGGGCGCTTCCGGAAGCAGATGTGCGCTAGCGCCCCGTACCATTTGCTCCGGAGGGAGCGTCTGTGTTCCATTGGCAGATTTCCTTCGGTTGCCCCCGCCGGAGGGGAGTGCTCCGGCGCAGAGTTCGCCGGCCACTCCGAGTCTGCCATTAGAATTCACCATTTGTTACCTTGCCCCACTCCCAGCTCCAATATTCTTCACTGTCCCGACCCTTGCGGGAGAGTGAATTTTGTGACCGTGGCCCACTAGGTGAGGCGGGTTTGACACCCCTGCATTAAAAGGTTCCTCCCACTAGGACTTGCAACTCTTCTTTGACTAGAAAATCTTACAGCTGACGCCATTATTGTGTTTAGCGCATGAACAGGGAGATTGCACAGTGCCCCCAAAAGTAATCACATGTTGCCTCCATGTGCCCACGATTCCCTATCTTTATAAACTTTGCATCATTTAAGTTCCACAGCCATCAGGTAGACATTGCACAGTATTAATGCTGAAAGGCCCCCCTGACACCAAGATTGAAACCTCGAGATGTTTGTGTTGTTCGATTGTCCTGTATACATGGGTACTTTTGACTGATTATTAGAGGTAAACATTGTCTGTAAGATATCTTCATTGGGTTTTAAAGTAACTGTGAGTGCTCATCTGAGTTGGTAGCACCTCGTGACATTGCCACTGCTTCAATGTAGGTTGGGTATGACGTGTTACATTCCATAAGCAAAGAGTATTGCCGACACCACAGATGTGTGGGGCGCGCACAATAGCACTACTTGCGTCCGATGAGGGCTACTGTTTCTCGCTCTTTTGTTGGGCTGCTCTCGAGGCGGTTCTGGCTGCTTACTGCAGTAATTCTTTCCTGAGTGGACACACTCATGACAGTCTAGCGAATGCTTAACTTATACCGAAGCACCCTTTTGATTCATTCTTTACCACGCGTGAACACAGTTTTGAAAACTGCACTTTCAGTGTCACCCAAGCTTGAGCTCGCGTGATGTTACGCGCTGCCCCACGGTGGCGAGATAATTTATGTTGGGCAGGCGTTTAAAAGTGACCTTAAGTTTGGTCACAATGAATGACACATAGGATCCGTTAGAGCATTTGCAATTAAATTTTGTGACTACCACACACAAAGCTACAAATTGCAGTAAAAAAGCCATAAACAAAAATCTCGCTGTCAGAGTTGCTTTAAGGCACAGGAAACCTTATAAGTGAAGAGTATGGGAAATGAGTGTGTGAATTCAACTAACATAGAAAGTAAGCAAATGAACTACGATAAATAATACACAAAAAGCAACAAAATTTTCGAAACTCAAGCACTGAACTGGCATGCAGGCTGAACAATGCCATCTTAATCACATTCACTCTGTAGTGCTGGCTATAAGTACTTGCAAAACAGTGTTTCTACTGCTTGCAGAAATTGCTCGAACTGGTTTTTGTCAAATTTTACAGTTTCAATAGCGGCTTCATTTTCATTAACATAAAGAATGAAGTCACACTCTGGCAGGTTCAATATACCCATCACTATATTCATTTGAGTTTCAGAAAGAAGTTTCGGCTTTTTGCCCTGGAGGTCTCTGAACGAGTTCTCTATTTTGACAGGACACTTCACCTCAAGGGCACGAACTTTCCCACTGCAGCATTCGCAGGTGAACGATATCACCCCATCAGGTGATGCACCTATGATGGGCATGTCCTTAAATACTTTAAGTCCTACGTCAGTGAGAGAGGCAGCATGTCCACTTTTCTCAAGGCTCGACATGTAGAACAACTTAGTCTCTGCTTCTTTTCGCGAGCCATCCTTCATCGCAGCACTTTTAAATGTTGAGGAGTGCATCACGCGATTGACGACACCTCGTAAATTATGGGGTCGTGGCTCTTTCTTTAAGTTCTGTGTGCGAGTCAGGCATGCACGGGCAATACTTGCCGTCACCATGCCTTTTCTGTATTGCATCCACAGAGGTGCTTGCAGCCGTCGTCAACGTGCTTGCAGCCGCGTTGATGACTCAATATTCGAAATGTCCTGCTCTGTAAGGCTTGTTTTATCCAGGACAGGAATTCCGGCCCAGAAAGCTCACGCTTGTCTTTAACTAGATCCATGAGGGTTGGAACTTTTTGTGTGGCTGCAAGAACATCAAGGAAGCAGCAAGACTGGTGTGAAACCTCTATTACATGAATTATTAAATCATAAGTGAAAAATTTTTGTGACAAGTAATCGTATTTTGCATCAAGATAAAGCATTTTGAGAAATATTACGTTAATTAGACATAGAAATGAACATATCGGTACCAGTCAAACTACTCGCTTACACATAATTTGTCAGATCACAACTGCATTGTGCCGCTGCCATTAGAACCTTCACCAAGCATATATCAACAATGCACTTTAATCTGTTCAGGATGTAGTCACAAGACTCTCCCATGCTATTCATAGAACATCAGCACTTCTCTCAAAGGTAGAATCTATCTTGTTATCTCTCGCTTTTCAGAGAGGCGGTGCCAGGATTGTTTTTACTCGGAAGAGGGGGGGAGGGGGTCACCCACCACAAGGAAGTTTCTTCAGGGGTTCAGGGGGCAGGAAGGTGGGGGACTTAGGTTGGCTATGTTTGCTTTCTCTGGGGGAAAGGGGGGGGGGGGGTTGGCAAAAATTTTGGAGGGGCTCCAGCCCTCCCCCAACCCCTGTACCCCGTGCTCTTCGTTGACAAGTCGCCAATGCACTTTTTCAGAAATTCTTTTACATGTCACTAAACAGCCAAAGCTCAAAGCCAAAGCCATTCAAAGCCAAAGGATGGGTGGAGCAACTTGTTACTTCTCTTAGCGTAACACTTCTACTGACTGCACATTAGTTTTACGGAATATTTCCTTGCTGAAGTGGCACTGCAAACAGAAGCATAGCTGACTTCAGCTAAAACAATGTTAACACAAAGCAATGATACAGGCTGAATTGAACAAAATTCTACGAAGTAATCTCTGCCACACAGGTCCTACAGAAAGGTTGTCTCAGCATTACTGCACCATATACAATAAAGTACCTTCAAGTGCCAAGCTTACTGTGGGCACATGATGGTCATCTCGTGGCTGAAGCGCCACTGCAAACAGAAGCATAACTTACTTCAGCTAAAACAGTGTTTACACGAAGCAACGGTATAGGCTGAACTAAGAATTATAATCACTGTGGTATCATTATGAACTTGTGATATGTTATCTGCTTGTGTTCATCCTGCAACGTACTCCACAAAAAAGACTGTCCAGCTCACCAAACAGGCACAAATTTTGCATTATTGGTAGAGTATAATCAAACCTTACTACCCACTGCATTCACTATATCATAGTGGTGAGTTTACGTGTGTTTCTTGGCGTAATATTCGATGGGTTGGTGTATTCATGAGCAAGCTTATCTTGTAAACACTCACGTGGTGATAACTTACGGGTTCCCTCAGTTCCAGTAGCTTGAAACACACCATTAAAACTCATGTCAATGAATTTGACAAAGATATGCAAAACATAGGGAGACCAAAGACCACACAGTACTCATGACTTTTTTGTAGATGAGGACTACAGTTTTCTGCAATAGATTTTGGCACCGCTACTGCAAATCTACTGTGATTTATAACTTTTAAACTGACACAAGAAGTTGTGAAAAAATGCTATTGTGCCAATGCATAGTGAAACCTTGGCACTAATTCGAAGATCCTGATTGTGCACCTTCAAATTACTGTATGTTTTCTTATAAAAGCGCCATATGTACACTTATATAGCACAACTTTGTGCTAATACCTTATTATAGCAAAGCCACACAGCACAAGGTGATGCGTCCTGCAGGTTCCTCCTGAACGTGGCAATGTCTAATGGCATTGGCTGGGGGCATGGGTCGTATGACTCCTTCTTTTGCCAGAACTGGCCTCCTGGTTTGTCACCATGAAAGTGATCTCACTCAGTGGCTTCGCTTTCTCCAGCTTCTTGGTTAGAAAGTGAAAGAAATATTTTAATCTCTGCGACAATGTTATTTGCTACAAACGAAAAAAATTACCTCCAGGAGGCACAATCCAAAGACATGGAACATCAGTGCATGTAGGTACAAAGGCTGCTTCACAGCCAACCATATCACATCCTCTGGACATTTATTAGATATCCACAATAAGATATCTAATGTCTACAAGATATCAACGAAAGTTGTTATAATGTTAAATAAATAAATATCTAGAGGATGTCCATTTCGAACAGAATGGACATCCACATGATGTCCACAGCTGCTCCACATATAGATTGACTGGATGTTAGTGGACATCCACTGAATGTCCTCATGAGTTCAACTTATTATAGTCATACGATGTCAAATGACATTTATGTTTAGGTGCAGGGACCCATGCAGCCAGCAGCAGCAAGTTCAACACTCAATATCACTGCCTTTATGAAAGAGTCAAATTTATTCAAAGAATGACGGGGCAGAAGCACGTGTCTCTCAATCTTCATCTGTTTTTTTTTGACGTCTGCAGCAGGCGTTGCAAAGACACTTCTCGGGTGCACTGTTATCAGCTTTCGTGCACTTTACCACCTGTAAGAGATATTTACGTGTAGTCAGTCCAAAAGCACGCAACTTATTAAACTCGATTGTACCAGAACCAAGTTTCATACAATGGGACATCGCATAGCACGTCAGGGCTGACATGAAAAATATCACAGTTACCTTACACACTACCACACCTTGACCAGATTCTATGATGTTGAGTCAACAGCGTTCTTTTTCCTGGTATTTTGTCTCACACAACGCGTTGACAACTGCCAACAGCTTTTCAGGCAACATTTCATGCAAATCACACTGAAGCCGTCAACATTCACATGCGGACAAGCGGGCTTCTCGGAATAAACAGACGCGCATGTGCACACTGAAAACTGGTCTTGAAACAGAAATGAACAAAAAAAATGTAGTTACCTCCAAGTAGTAGAGTTGTCCGAGGATCACCACGACACGTAGTACAGGAAGAAGCGGCTGCTAACGTGCAGCTAGCAGTAGCAAGTAGTAACGGCTCACGTGCAAACCTGTACCTGAATACAGGTAAAATCAAGACTTGCGCACCAATTCTTCATTTAAATACTGCTGATTCACTGCGCAAACATGCACACCACTTTGACACAACTCCGTTCGACACTGCCACGGCCGCCATGACGGCAGCCATTGAACACCACGGCTAATAACTTCGAGGTCTGCACTATGACTAGTGATGCCTTCGGCAGGAAAACGACTGTTTAATGCATTGAATAGATCATTCAGAAATAATGTAAATTCCTCAGTTGCTTCGCTGTCTACAAGCTTTCATACTCTTTGTTCTCTGTAGAATTTGATGCCCAATGACATGGAGCGGCTGAACACTTGCGTAGCCAACTTCACGCTCATTTTTTTGCCTGTAGAGGGATAGATATAACTCTGTGTTATCTTTGGACACACCCGTAGACCTCCAGATTTATCCTTGTCTTCCACGTAAATTGCAGCATACTCTTCCCATCTTAACCACTTTCCTTCCTTCTCCAGGTACTTTTGCTGCAGAAGTCGATTTCTTATGCACTTGAATAGGTGTGGCACATTTGAATGTGCCAATACCTTTCTTGTAGGGTCACTTGGGTGGGTGATGAAGTTACAGCAGTTGTCCACGTTTCCACTTATACCTAATTGCTCCACATGCTTCTGTTTGTTGACGCCCCATCGCAAACAAAGCCGTGAATTTTGGCGCCGGCTTCTTCCAATAGCACGAGGGCTTGAAGTAGCAGCTGTGTGAGAACAGTGCCTTGTGTTTCACTTTTGGCTGCAAAAACTCCAATCGGCTGGGCATAGCTGTCACCAAAAGGACAGAGCATAAAAACCAAAACATGGCCAGCAAGCTCGCCCGAGTCTCCGGCCTCTGACGTCAGTCCCACATACGTCATTGTGTTGGAGTTTACGTGCTTACTCGTACGCACTTGCATTTCATCAAAGATGAGCATGTCGCGTTGTTGAAAGCTGTCCTTTTTTGCCAACTTCTTCAGAGCAGCAAAAAAATTGCTATCAAAGCCTGACTTGAGGCCTATATTTGCGATATAGTGACGTATTGTTCTGATTGATGGCAACGCCACAATTTCATTTTCCATTAGGAATCAATATCCAGCTGGAGACCTAATGTGCAAGGGGAGGCAAAGCAGCACCCAGTTATCTGAATATCTCCATGCCTTCTTTGAATGAGCCCTTCCGGCTTCCAAACACTCTTTGAAAAGCATCCTTTGTGTGTTAGGAAGGTTTGCTTGCTGAAGGATGCGTTGAATAGCTTCATTTAGATCCCGCAACCTTGCTTTACAATCAGCAAGCTCGGCTTCCACTTTCCTTTTTGCGTTCTGAAGGCACACCTTATATTTATAACACTCAATTCTGGCTTTGCGTATGCTCTCAACACGGGCCTTCTTTGATGGGCTTGCTAAGAAACACATGTCATGAGTAAAGGGGCCCAGTGTACGCGTCACATGGTGAAGAAAGAGAGATGGTGTGTGAAGTAACGAAGAGGCGCCAGAATGCACGCGCCGGTGACATGTTCAGGTTCGTGGTTGGTAGACGGTTGGCTCGTGGCGTGCGACCCGCGCCGCGATCGCAAGCGGAAAAGCGCTGAGCTGCCAATTGTTTGGGTGGCGACGGCCGAGGAAGGACGCATCGGCAGCTACGCTGTGTCGACGGGACGAGGTGTTCGGTTCGGGAGCCGGGACGCTGGTACCCCATCGTGTAGCCGTGGACCTCGATTACGTTCGGGCGAGGCTCCTTGGAGGTTCTGCAGCCGCCGGTTCCGGACGCACCGCCAACAAATCCCCCTTCAAAGGTCGACCAGCAGCAATTCACTGGGGCGTCACGTTGCTGCGTCGAGCGGAGGACTGTACTTGTACTTAGGCCTCAGGCTAGGCCTAACTGGGGGGACTTGCCACGTCACCATCTGAGACCGGGCGTCGGCTACGGCAGCAGGCGGTACCCTCCGGCCGACGTAAGGGAGGCCGGCGACATGCTGGGGTCACAAGACTAGGTTCCAGGCCGGCAGTGGACTTTGCAGCAACGGAAGAACAGCGCCGACGCCAGTAAGAACATTCCATCTGCTATTCCCGACAGCGTCGCCGAAGCCAGCGTGGCCAGACTGAGGACTGAGAGTTGTGCGAAATTGATACTTTAGAAAATATTGTTATGGTAACCAGTCGGTTTTAATTGGCAGTCAGTTTTATCTATTAGACCTCTGCTTGTATATATTCTCTTCATTTTTATTTTTTTATTTTTTTGGTTTGCCGTGTGCTGTGTTGATAAAATTTGGTTTGCCGTGCCGAAAACGCTATCGTTGCCAAGCGAGTCTCTCCCTCTCCCACGCTCGGTATTCGCCCTCCGAGATCGGCGTGACAACACACACGGCTCATTTTGCCCCTTTTTCTTGTCCTGTCATCATGAATGTGAAGCACATCTTTTAGTCGTTCACAAGCTCCGCAGATTTTTTCATTACTGAGCAGCGTGCACTTATTGTGACGCCACATTCCAAAGCCATCTACATGTGCGCATTCGGGATGAACTTCACTGAACTTTTCTTTAGAAGGGCCTCCAGAGCAAACATTCATGCCATGAAAACACTGAAGAGCATTTTCTAGAGCGCTCATTGAATTTAGGATGCTAACACTGCTTATATTGTCAACATTTACAGGATAACCATGCACAAATGTCCTCACTGACAAACAGTCATCACTTGTTGGTGTTAATTCGAGTGTTTTGAGCAGAAAAGGTGGCCCTGGACCCTTTGCTAAAGCCACTTCAGAAAACATCACTGCTTGTAGCCCAAAGTGCTCAACTACGTGAGCCACCTATACTTTGCTAGGGAGTTGGAGACTTGATGCTTGCTTAGCAAGAAATGAAAATCACAGGTGCTTTTCGCTGCTCAGGGTGCACGAAAGTGTGGCGTTATGGTGTTCCTCGTCATTCATTTGTCCAGGGAATCCTTGCGGTTTGGTGGAACTCCGGCTCATGCTGTTGAGTTCACAGGAACTGGTGGCCATTCCGTCACCGTCAAAACAGGGACTGTCATTATGCACAAAAACATTGCACACTGGGCGTTAAAAGACAGTTCTGAGACAAGAAGCGAAGCTGCACTAGTCAGATAAACAAGCTCATTGCAGTGGCGTGTACGATGAAGAAAAGAACTGAAACTTATTCTTGGAAAAAATTAATCAGCTTTAATACCAATAATTGGGGCTGATGGAGACATTCATGTCATAATGCTTAAAAGAATGGTATATGTCAAAGTGACAGGACAAATAAAGCCCACATTAAATACTACGGATGGCGAAAAGTAGTATCATAACAGTGCAGCATTATTAAAGTATGTGGAACATAGTTTACCTCACATTCTTCCCTATCTTGAGAGAAGCACGGTGTTATATGGAGTTCATCCTTCTCTTCTGTCCATTCATCTGATTCCGTACACATTGGTTGATAGGCATAACTAGAAGTAGCAGTGGTGGTGCCGTCTCCAATACATTGTCGACCTGCGCTGCCAACCCACACGAAAAATTTGCGTACATGATGTTTGAGGTTGGTTTTCAAAACAAGCATTCAAGCACATGTGAAGTGAGTAGCTTACCTTGGTCTCACTTCGTTCAGCGTTACGAAGCCGCGGTTTGATCGAAGCATCAAGTGCCAGCCAGAATGTCGAGTGTGGCATGTTCAAGATGTGATGTGTTCGTCGAAACACCAAGTGCCAGGCATGATGTCAGTGTGGCAGTTTCAAGATGCTGCTGCTTCTCCGGAGGCTCTAAGGCTGCTTCCGGGTCGACAGACGCCACAGTGGCGAGGAAATTTGCACTGGTTGCGTCGCATCAGTGTTGTAAACTTTCTGCCAACATGGTGCGGGCACTTGCATAGAAAGTTCTCTCTTCCGGGGTGGCTCTTTAGGTTTACTTGACTCTGTGAGGTGCTTTGGACAGTCCGGAAATAAGGTGGGAATTGCATTTATAGAGAGAACGGCCTCTTTGGCACGTCAAGTAGCAGCTTTCCCTCGAATTCCGCGTGATATGCTGTTGAGATCATGTCCTTCGAAAAATGCTTAGTGCAAACATGGTCGATAGGCATTAGCGTTCTGTCTGCCCTCGGAATTGCATGGCGCCACTGCTCCAGATGATCCCTGTCGGACGGTGCTTTGAAGAGGCACGCGCTCCGCGCAGGTCCGATAGCCAGAACAGCAGTTAGGTACGTAGCGTGTCCTACCCTTTGTAAACACCCCGCAGCAGTTTATTGCCACCTTCATCGACAGAAGAGCATAAAACCACCGTGCATAAAACGCACACGAACAAAAATGCCTGGCTTCAAAACAGTGCGGCTGCACATGCTAGCAAAAGGCACGTTATCAGCAGCATGCGCGTTGCTATAGAGACGACTGCCCCGCTTTTCGTAGCGCCCTCCAAGAAGGTGCCGATGAAACTGCAAGTCAACTGATAAGAACCCGAACATTATCTAGCCGCGCGTGGATTGCGGTTTTCCATGCGTTGGGGGAAGAGTGTCAGCACCTAAGTATATTCTTACACCGTGCTCAGAACAGATGTGAGGGAGAAATGCGATGATGAGCCAGCCGTTTCGCGCTACAGAAAGCTGGTGCGGCTGGGCATCTCGGAGATTGCATTGGCGACGTAGCGACTATGGTTGCTGCAAGACAGCCAAGCTGGCGCGGCGAGTATCATCGGCGAACGCATCATGTGCGTCGTGGGGTTGTTCAGCGCCGGACCGGCGGCGACATAGAAACAACAGAAACTATGCGCGCCAAAGACTGCCGCGCCGCTAGTTCGTTTTTTCGCCGGTGACCGTCCGACAGCGCCCGAACCTCGTAGGAGGCAGCCGTTTTGATGCCGGCGATTTGTTAACGGTGTCGTTTGTTCGCACTCGATTCTAACGCGCATACGATTTGGACCCATTTTATTGGCAAAAATATGTGCATTAGATTCGAGTAAATACAGTAGCTTCCACTAGCTTGTTGGGAGGTTAGTTGACAGCTGCGTGTAGTGTCTACAGTGCTGTGCACAGTTTGTGAAATCAACTGTACGACAATAGGGTTCGCAATTAATTGAAGCCAACATGATGTAACTTCGCTGTTCCAAGGCAGGGTAGCTAACGTGTGTAGCACAAACTCCAAGTAGCTTTGAAAACATAGTGGCAGAAATCAGGTTTAACCCAGTTCTCCAGAATTGTGCTCGGGGTGTAAAAATCTGGTAAAATCAGGCTTTCTCTAAAAACGATAAATGGTGCACATATGAACACCCAAAGCATTCATGTAACGATTAAGAGTATGAAAGGATGTATTTGCAAGCTGTAATAAGTTGGTGCATATACTGATTAAATTAGTTTACAGTTAAAATACAGTAAAAAACCTTGTTGATATTGTCCCACTTAAAGGAGTACTGACACGAATTTTTGACATTCTTGTATTGTTGCGGTAAGTGAAAGCACTGGCATGGAGAACCCCAAAAAGAGTATCATGGTGCCCCGCAACGCAATGAATATATTTTTAATACGGCTCCCTTAAAAGCTGACTTTCGGCTTCGATTTCGAGGGGGCGGTTTCCTGGTGACGTGTCAACATAGTCGGGACATACGTCTGAGTCACGTAGGGACAGCAATTCGTGATAGCATCGCTGCAACTCTGTCGTCTGTGGTCAAGTACACGTGGGGCACGCAAACAACGACAATTTTACGGTCGCTTAGCGACTCTGGCAGCGATTTCAGCGATTTTTAAAAGGCTGTGTTCATACGTCATCGTAGTATCCATTGTGCTGGGGCTTGCTTGCTGTGCTGTGCGATGAAAACTTTAAAACCAAACTAAAATATTTTGTACGTGCTTCCTGGCTTCCGTGTGCGGAGAGCATTAACAATACATGGCTAGAAAACGAAAAATGTACGTTTTGCGCTGTCGTAAAATTGTGTCAGTACTCCTTTAAATTCCTTTTATGGCTCATCACTGGAGTGACGTGGCAAAGCAACATGCACATATATGGCTAAATGTGACATCCTGGTGCTCTATTCTCCATTGAAAGGGTCGTATTCTAGGACAATCGCTCCTCTGCGACTAACACTGAACGTGCCTGTGCTTGCAGTCTTCATTACAGCGCAGTAACACTGTGTCTGAACTCTAGGGCAGACATGCTACAATCACATTAAAACGTTCCTGAAATGAAGTATCTGTGCACATATTCACCCATGAATACAGCTCCACTCCAAAGCGGCAGGATCACTTCTGAAAGCCATTTTTGTGTACTTTATCTTGACGATGCTGGATGGTGTTGGAAGGCCTGCGCGTTGGGGAGCCTCCATCTTCATGCCACCACGGCTCGTCAAATTCCCCCAGCATCTTCTTCGCCTAACTTCTGTTCCTGTAATGAGGCCTGCCAAGATTAGGCCTGAAGCACTTTATCAGGACATGTGAATCAGTAAAACCTTTCTCGCTCCCTGACTCATTCATTGCAGGCTTAACTCTCATGAGATAAAGCTCAGACAACTAAAACACACTTTATGAAAACATAGCAAGCTGCAGGCTCAGGCAGCACATGCCCTGTTCCTTAGGCTTAACACTTTCCAGTATGTGAGAAAATGGCTTTTGAGTTATCCAATAAAAGCATGCACCATATAGAAGTTCACAATACCACAGCACCAATTTATATAGTGAGAAATGCAAATCAAATAAAAAAGCACACATACCTTCTGCTGCTCATTGGCACAGGCACATGTGCAGCGCTTCCCTTGCAGCATTTTTTTCTGCACAAACATATGTAAAATCAAAACAGGATATTATCACTCGTATGATACAATGCTTACCCATTCCTCTCACCACAATTTCCTGCAACTCGTGGTTGCGTTTACGCTCCTCTGCCAGTTTCCTTCTTAATGAAATAATTTCATTTTGTAGTTGTTCCTGTACACCATCCTCTGTTGGCTCATGTGGCACCATGCAATATGATGACAGCGCCACCATTCGTTCATGTCTTGCTGTATCTTTTCTTTCCTTTTTTTCTCTATGGCTAAGTCCTGCCTGAAATGTCAGATGGCATATTTACACTTCTTTACCAATGGAAATGTGCTAATTTGGTCCATTTGTGACAATTTTTCATTTTAATAATTTCTTGGGTTTTAAGCGCCAATGCGATTATGAAGCACACCTTAGCGGGCCTTTGGATCCACTTGGCCACTGTGGTTCTTTGATGTGGAGCAAGGTCTAAGTAAAAGGGTGTTAGCTAAATGCGGCTACTGTGACCAGTAGTAGATCTCATGTCGTTGAGCCTAATATTGTTACAGTGCTAGAGCTCCAAAGAAGATGGTATCTGTGGAAGTCGACAAAGTGTGCTTTGAGCAACAACCACCGTATTGCTTGCTTGGCTATTCTCCTTTTTTTAACTACTCTGTAAATATATTTGTACCATTTTGGTGGAGATGGTGGAGGATATTGTTTATCAGTAAGTACAGATGGCGATACATAACATAGAAAAAAAGTGGCAAACAGGGATTTAGTGTGTGGCTAAATGAAAAACTTAGAAAAAAGATAGGAACGGTTGGCTCGTGATAATGAGAGAAGAAAGATGGAAACATATAAAGCACTTCAGCCGCCGGACTTTTCACGTGGTGTTAACATGCTTTCTGTAGATGGCTGCTGAGGCGGCGATCGTGTTGCTCACACAGAGTCGTTTTATTGTTATTAGGCAGCACCTGCTGCATAGACGGTGGAGGACACGGTCATTTCGCACGTCCCATGTCCCCAGACAGCCAGCCACCACTGCGTCTACCGTCATTTGCTGGAACCGCCAAAGGAGGTACTGAAGATGGTTCTCAAACGGGCAGCAGACATCGATCATCAGCGCCTCCTCACCGTGGGCCAGGACCAGGTCGGGCTTGAGGCTCAAATTACCAACGACCTAGTTCTCCGAGATCACCGTGAACTGCCCCAGGGCGACCTTCTTGACCCGGTCGATGATGACGTTACGGCGCCTTGTCATTGCCACTGCATGCGGCAGAGCCAAGCAAAGCACATGCGGCAGTGTCTCTTAGCCGCATTGCCGGCATCGCTTGTGAGTGGGCCCCCCATGCATGCGGCATTAAGTGGAAGGACGTTGAGCTTCGCTAGGTGAACAAAGCGCCAAGTGGAGGAGGTAGTATGGCGGCCAGACCTCATGAAGTGGGAATTTGCTGGCTCGGCTGCCACACACACCATCGTCTTACCATGGTTCAGTTTGTCCTGTAGAGCATGGTCCCATCGTTCGGTGGGAGTGCCCGAAGAGTCATGATGGGTTTGTGGTGGTTCCGTTGAGAAACGGAGGCCTCGCTGCAGGTGATCCGTGCTCCTCGGTCAAAGAGTTGCCACACTACGGAGAGGTGGCGGGAGGCCTTCCTGGCCTCTGTCCATACTGACTGCAGCTGGGTGGCTGTCTGGTGGAACTCTCCCTCGGTGTGGCCGGTGTGGTAAACTTCCATGTTCACAAGTTCTGCAGGACGCTGCAGGCGCCTTGTAACAATCCGCTCGAGGTCCTCCATGGCCTGTTCACACACCTCAGCGTACCTCGATGTCAGCAGCATGAAGGCGCTGTTTCACCAATGTAACGAGTTCTTTTAATTGCCTAAGATTAGATTCAAATCCACGGCATGAGTGAGCCCAAAGTGGGCCCTGTTGTGCAACGCTCTTGGGCAAATGAAGAAGTTGGTGCACATTAAAAGTCGTTTGTGATTTCCCAGAAAGAAACTGAGCATTAATGACGAACTTTACCAGGCTCTCTGTACTTACTGCGACATCTTCAGCACCAACTGCATCCTTAAGCAGCAGTGCGACACCTCTAACTAATAACCAAAGTGCCTTAAATACTTCACATCCGTCCATGCGTAGCAGTGCAAAGAACAGCAGCCACTGTTGCCACTGACTCAATTTCTAATATTTTCTTAATAGAGAGCATTGCGTACCGTGAAAAACGGCAGATGGCTTTGCACTGCACATCCGCTCATTCAGCAAGTTGAGGTCGTTTAGGTGACCAATGTAGAAGTGTTCTACTAATGATAAATAGAGCACGGTGACTGGTCGCGTCACACCAAGCAGGACGCAGTGCATACACTTGGGTGTGAACCCCCAAACAACATTGAAATTTGGCAGGTTGATTAGTGATGTTTGACGTTCTACGCCATTCGTAGCTCTGCCTAGTCATGCAGCCTTTTTCATGTGCTCTAACATATGGTCGTGGCTCCTCTCCTTTGCTGGCTTTTTCATGGCGTGCTTTACTGCTCTTGTTCAAAAAGACAAAAATAATAAATTTGAGCTCGGTGTAAATCACTATTACATCAATTGGATAATCAAGTTTTGTAGCAATGAACTGGAAATTGTAAAAAAGAAGTTTACAGAATAATAATAATAATAAAGAAAGAAATTCTAGGCACCAAAATGACATGTGACATCAATAAGTAAATTCAATTTCTGTACATTTTTGAACATATGCTTTACATGCTGCCAAAATTGGAGCGTACCACATAGCCTTCCAGATTCATTATTTTAGTGGCAGAACATACCTTACCCCCATCATATCTTAATAGTAAAGCTGTTTCTTGCTGATCATAAAGTGGACCGCATATCGCCAAACAATCATCATCACGAGTACAGGTTCCCAAGAGTGTGTGTGAACTTTCTTTATGTAATGCCCAATATGTGGCTTTCACACGCACACATTTTTCTTCTCTTTCACTCATTCCCTCAGCCCACTACTACGCTGGCAAAAATGCAGCAGACAGGCGCAGAAGACAAAGACAGTGCAAGTCGATTTGTACGGTGCACAGCGTGTTGCAAAGCTGTGCATTTGTGCATAGTGTAGCACCGTAACCATACGTTTGTGCAAAGGGGTGGGACAGCGTCAAACAGAGGCCCCTTTGCGTCTGCCACCATCTGTGGTTCGACACGAAAGTCTTTATGCTCGTCTCGGTTCTAAACTTTCAGAAGCATTCGCCGGGCCTCACAATACTGGTGTGCCATAGACAAAACCCGACCAGCCAAGTGCCCATCAGCTTCGCTGCTTTGATAGCATTGCGCCATTAGTGGAAGCTTCGCTTTTTTTTACGTGTCTGATGCAGAAAAAAAGTTACCATCAATGTAGGTTGCTCTGTGCAAGCACCAATTGCAACCAAAGTGCCTGTTAAACTGGGGCATATTTTGCATGAATGCCCTTGTGGAAGGCCTCAGTGCAACAGCTGAAGCAGGAAATCTGCAAAGTGAAGATAAGAATCAGAAATTCATTACCATCTTGGGTCTGTCAATACACCACATGTTGACTACGGTTTACTGGCCCATGCACATATACTAAAACTTCGTTACAACGAAGTTGAAGGGGGAGTCATAATTTACTTTGTTATAACCATTAGTTCATTATAGCCAATATCCATTTCATTTATGGGAATTTCAAGGAGAATTGCAATTGCTATGTTATATCCAATGGTTCGTTATATCTGGGTTCGTTATAACAGGGTTCTACCGTATTGTTCTTAGCTTAACGTGAATGTGAACTGGCATAGAATAGCCACAGCTTCTTCCTGGCCCCCAGCTTAAATGACTCAGTTTAAGCATGGAAAGGGGCTTTTGATTTTTGCCATTTGTATATGCTACATGGATGTAAGTGAATATCCACTTGTTGGTTTGCAAAGAAATACGTTTCCAGGTGCTGGGTAGCGACCTGGTTGCACATTGGTGAACATCGCCACCCTTCTCTGCACTTCATCTCTAACATTACTTGCAATCAAGTGCAGCTTTCTGTAATGGTGCACTTACTTACTTACTACAGAGAGCTTTAGCTTTTCCTATACTGACTGCCTTGCATATTATTTATTTACCTGTGACTGAATGGTGGTCGTGCCAACTTTCCAGGTCAAGCCATGAGGTGAACATTCTATTATTCGCTAGTACTTGAACCTGTTGAGCAATGGTGTCATGATGGGGTGTGTTTGTCCATACCAAAGCATTGCCACCAGTACATTTTTGTGACGGAACTGTGGAGGCAGCTCATTTATGACCACTTGCATTGGCCATACTGAGTATTTTGATGAGTTAAATAAGGGCTGCCATCAGAGTTGATACTTAGTGTTAAGCCATGCCTGCCCAGTCTGCCTCAAAGCCTTTTACTCACCACCTTCAACAATGTCTGACATTTCACTAATGACACTCAGCAGACTCCTCTCTGTGCCTTCCATCCATTCTAAGATGGTATAAGAAATATCCTTCTCTGCTAGTAAGGGACAAGAGTTGCTGCTGAATTGGCAACCTAAAAAAATATTGTCCATCAAGCAGCATTTTCCAGCCACTGTAGTCCTCGTTACAGCTCGGACAAACACCCTCAACTTCATTCCTTTTGCAAAGGTTAGTTAGTTAGGTTGGGTTTAATGGCGCAAAAGCAGCTAAGGCTATGCTGCGCCAGCCACGAGGTAAGAAAATATGGTTTCACATTGGTGCAGGAGATGGTTACAACCACCGAGCACCAGGACAGGTTATATCTGGGTTCGTTATAACAAGGTTCTACCGTATTGTTCTTAGCTTAACGTGAATGTGAACTACATTGACAATGGTTTAATGAAGGGCGGCTGTAGAGTGGCCTAAAATCAGTGCACTCAACGTGCGTAAAATATGTTTTTAAAATTATGACAATGATATAAAAAGTGTAGGATAAAACATTGAGGTCACTACAGTAAAAGTAAAATATTGCATGATTAAAGTCTATTTAGGACACCTACGTCACCTAAAAACTTATGAAATCTTTGACGGGCACAAGTGCATTATCTCCTAAAATGACACTAAGGTGTAGTGGTGCATGCAGTGTGTATAAATTGTGGAAGTGCTTTTGCCATTATCTTTCTATATGTGGGCATGTAATCAGGATATGTAGTACTGTAAGTGCTTCTTGGCATTTTTCACACACTGGTTGTGCTTCCTTTGTAAGTTGATAATTGTGTGTGAGGTGCGTGTGCCCTATGCGGAGTCTGGCTAGTATTACCTCTATGAAGTGCTCTTGGTGATAGCATGTTTTCCATTCTCCCAACACTGGTTTAACGAGGTGCAGCTTGTTGATATCTTTCTCATTCCGCTGACATTGCCATTTATAAGTCAGAGACTTTCGAATAGCATGCAGTGCATCATTCAAAGGTGTCCTTATTTTCAATATGGTATTCCGTTTTGCATTTGCAGCACATTCATCAGCCTTTTCGTTTCCTGGGATCCCCATGTGACTTGGGACCCAGCAAAAACGAATGGAGTAACCTCGACTCGCGCATGAGAGAGCATGCAAGATGTCGCCAATAAAAGGTTTTCGCTCCGATGTTGAATGCAGGGCCTTGAGGGCACTAAGGGAATCCGTGTAGATTCCCTTAGTGCTCTCTTGTACTGCAAATTTCTTGTACTGCAATCCACAGAGCATAACATTCTGCTGTAAAAACAGACAAATGTGCGAAGTCTAATAGTCCATTCCTGTGGTCCCGCTACAACACCGCTGCTGACACAGTTCGGTGTTTTTGAGCCGTCGGTGTAGAACTCTATGTAGGTGCTGTACCATTCCTGTACGGCACGAAACTCTTTTGGTGTGTTTAGCTTTCAGAGGTGGGTTAGTGAAAAATCAAGCTATTGGTTAAATTCACTCCAAGGAGCTAACCTGGGTGGCTTATGGGCGATATGAAGTGCCTCAGTAGGAATATCTAACTCTTGGCATTTCTCTTCATAGTGTAGTATGAGAGGTTTGATGGTGTTAGGCCTATTCGTGTAGTGTGTTCGTGTGTGGACATCTTTCCCCATAATCGTCCCGCTTGTCACGTGATGCGGTGCACATAGCGCCATCTCCTTGTGGCTGCGCCCGCGACAGTTACGAGAGGTAAGCACTCCTTGGTCGGCTAAGGCTTCAGTTATCTCTTCGTCTGTGCATTTGTGTGTGGTGCAGCGAAATTTGTGTGGTGCAACACAAACTTCTTGGTCACATATTTGTTCAGTTTCCTGATGTTGTTGCTCTGGTGCTCGTTTTGAACCTCAATCAAAAGGTCACCAGAGCTCATCTTTCTGGCACTGTAGTCACCATCGAATACACTGTTTAATGGCTTTGGCGATTGGGAATGGTGAAATATCCTGAACTGGTGTTGCACTTTTTGATTTATCACAAAAACTTTGTGAAGCTGTTAGGCTTGGCGGCGAACCCGCTTTCGGATTCGGTCAGTTTTGGGGAGCGTGTAATTTTTGTCCATGCAAAAATGTGGTGTTCGGTAGTCACTCTGGCGACCCACCTCAGAGTCCAATCAGGGAGTGTATTTCAAGGACTAGCCATACATAATTACTATAACCATGCGTGCCCAGCCAAGGGAGACTCGACACGCACGGTTAACCCTTGTCACCAGGAAAAAGGAAGTGAACCGAAGAGACAAGGAGACAGGAAAGATTGAAAGAGAGAGAAAGGCGAAGGTTTTAGTGGAGGATAGGAAGATGTGACTGCTGATTTCCCCTAGGGTGTGTCAGCCCAGGGGTGCCGTTTGCGTGAAACTGGGGCCAAAGTTGTGTGTTGCTTCTTCCGGGGGGCCATAAAGGTCCAAACACCCGGTGTCGGCTTAACCACCAGGATCCCCTTTTCCCCGGACACAGCTAAGCCACGCACGGCGACACGTGGGAGGGGGTCAAAGCCCCCCCACCTTTTGTGAAGGGTGCCAGATGAATCAGCAAGAAGTATCATGCACTCCTTGCAATGCTTTTTTTAAAAAGAAACTTCGATGCTGGTGGATCCTGTCTACGAAATGCTCGATTTAACAATTTTTGCTGTGCGTCTGTGGCCTTTCCGTGATAGTCCAAACTCGATGATGAAATCCATCACGAGTACATCATGCACACTCAGCTCATTTGTATCATCAGTGTTGTCAGATTAAGCAGCATATTCTGTACCATTGCCCTTTTCATCAGTTTCCTCAAACAGGTTGCCTGCTGGGCCATCGTCAGGGCCTGCTCGATTCCTGGCTGTCTATTCAACAGAGGTTGTGTCAGCAGGTGTGGAGAGAACTGATTCAGCTTCAAGCAGTCTTACTCTTGTCATTCTAGAGAGCTCGAATAGCGTCCCTCCTGAATCTAGGTAGCGCTTTCGCGGCAGCATTGCAAACATTCAATATTTGAATGTTTGGATTTGTTTTGGCTTGGATTCAATGTGTTGCGGGCTCTTGCCTGTTGACTGGGTCATATAAATGACTCTTCGGCCCTTTTAAAAACAAACAAATGTCATTTTTATGTGCCCAATGTTATTTATTATTTACTGTTGTCCTTGTGCAGCATTTTAAACTTGACGCTTAAAATACACTAATTTTGCACTGTACTGTGAGATGTAGCAAGAACTCTGTTGGAGGTGGCAGTAATGACGGCATGATGCCCGGCATGGCATGAAGGAAGGCCCAAAAGTTTGTGAGCACTTCAGTTGGTCAAGCTCGTTTCCTACGCTGTGCCACATCTGCATGTGTCAACTTGCAGCTGTACAGTGGAACCCCTGTTTTATATCCCCCGGTTTTACGACGACCCGCATTTTACGATGGATTAGTCCCATCCCGGCAAAAGCCCCATAGACACTATGCATTAAAAACCTCAATTATACGATGCGATCTTACGCCGAACCCGAGTTACACGACGATCCACGCGAAGCAGGGTCACCAAAACCAAATGCAAAAAAAACTGATGTGCCGCGGGCGTCTTTTGTCGCACCGGCTCTTTCAGGAGCGTCACCCCTCCGCATGCCGAGCGCTCGGGAAACCGATTCATTTCAGCTTTCCGCTGCCGCTCGTTCGTCTTCCCCTGGCCCTCCCAGCGGCCGCCGGCGCTGCGAGTGGAGGCATAGCGTGGCGCGGTTGTTGTCTTCCCCCATTCTTTTCACCCTATCCGACCAAACATATCTCTCCCGCTCTCCCGCTATCTCTCTCCTGTGATAACGAAAAGCGAAGTGGCACACACACGCAAAGGGAGACATCGCGGCGACAACCTACGAAACAGGAGCGCGTGCTTGGCCCAATCACAGCTTTGCATCCAAGCGCGGGATACTCGAATGCCCCTGCGAGCCCACCAATCATGCGCGAACCATGATTCCATCACGCCACCGCCGCTCCCGCCGAAGGCGCTGGGAAAAAGCGCATGAATTCACGAACAAAACAAATCAAATGGCGCCGGTCGCATGAACAGCGCTCGCTTGAAGTTGTGCTGTTTCGGAGCCTGTTTGGGCGGCACAGCAGCTGCCGCTGCTCGTAATATATTTGATATGAAGTAGTTTTAGAGGAGGGGTAGCTTATGACACATACAGTGCAAATATGCGGTTTTCCGAAAAGCGTGTTTTTCACGATTTTTCGACTTTCAAAGGCCGCGTCCCCCCTCAAGCGTGTGCCATGTTTCGCTATGGCTGTTGGGAATCACACCAGCGGATTGCGGTGCACTGAAGGGCATAAATTTCTTTGTTCGGATTTTATGACGCCTGAATTTTACGACGCTTTTTTGCGGTCCCAAGAACGTCGCATAATCAGAGTTTCACTGTAGTTTGTCTACGAACTTCAAACATGGTAGACGCGAGCTCAAATTTGACACAAGATTCCACGTGGTGCACTCAAGCAGCATAGAGAACTTCGGTCTGACGGATCTGGACGACTTTGATGATGGTAGGTGTGTAGTTCATCCGCAGTTAGCTTGGCAGATAGCTGTATACCGGTTGGCTTGCCCGCAAGTTTCTGACTGGTGTTTTTGGATTTGTGGTTTACTTTTTTCGCTAGTCTGTGCCTTTCTCGTCGGGATGGTAGACGGCGCATTTCACTATATCGCTGTCGGAGCGCACATGTAGATGCCATATGGAGGCTTCAGGAGAGGTCATGCAACAATAGTGACGTGGCACAGGATATCCTGCTAGGGTAGGCAGGGGAAGCTGGATGATCAAATAAAGTACCTGGACATGCCTGCTACCCGGACTTGTCCGGGGCTATGGCCGCTAATGCTGAAGTGTACCAGGGTGTGCTTGAAAGCGAAAAGCAGAGAGCCATAATGTCATGCTAAGTGTATAGCTATACAGCTGATACCATTTATAACGTAACCGCTTATAGTGCAGGACTGCCTATAATGTGGTTTTTTCTGACCTCCCTTTACCCTTCCATAGAACTTAATGTATATCGCATACTGCTTATTGATGATATGTGGTGTTTTATGGCGCAAGGGCCAGGGATGGCCAAAGAGTGCCAGGTCAGTAGTGTGCGCTATAATGGAATGAAAATTAAAAGGTGATACGAGACATGGCTGTAAATGGGCCTAAAACGGTAAATGATGGCATGCACTGTGGCTGTAAAATGGTCTAAAATATGGGTGTACTGACGGATAAAACATAGTATAAGATTATGAGTCTACATATTGTCACTTGTGCACGGTGTGCTTTCGACACTGAAGGCCAATGACCTAGATGTGGTTTGATGACATGTAATTTATTCTTGTAGCGAAGAAAGTGGCGCGCCCTATGGACGCACTATCATCACCGTCTCACCGACGAAGAGGGGCTCGCGCTCTCGGTGTCTGACGCTCACCTGAGACGGTCGCTTTTGCTGCTTCGGCAATAAACCGCCTTACATTCTGTAGTTCTTTGTCCCACAAGCATTGCCAATATGTTGTGACCTTTTTCTTTATGAGCGGCCGTAAGTCCATTGAAGGGACAGCCACAGGAGAAATGGCACCCAGCACAACACGATTTCTTGCTTGGATGCATACATGATGCACAGTACTGAGTAAAGCGTTGTAATTATAGGGTTTTTGTGCCTCGTAAGAGTGTTCAATGCTTTGACACCGCTGAAAGAGTCCGTGAATATAACTGATTTAGGTATATTTTGCTGTTTAATGTGCTTTACGGCCGCCAGTATAGCAAAAGCCTCTCCTGTAAAGATGCTGGTGTTTGGGTGCAGGACACCAGAATCTGAAAATGATGGGCCTATTGCTGCGTAAGATACACCAGCATGACGTTTTGAGGCATCCGTAAAGAATTCAGGACAAAAATATCTATGTTGAAGTTCGAGGAAGTACATGTAGATATGTGCAAGAGGCGCATGTTTGGTGACGTCTGCAAAGGATAGGTCACAATGCACGAGCTGCCACTGCCATGGTGGAGCTGCGTCGCTGGAGACGTCACATCGAATTCATCAAGCGACACATCCATTTCTTGCGCAGGACCTCTTATCCGCAATGAATAAGGTTGTCTTACTACAGGACGGTTTTGATAGATCTCAGAGCTGGACAAATCATGTGTTGTTGAATATGTCGGATGTCCATTGTTGGCTTTAACATGTAGGAAATACACAAAAGTACGATCTTTGCAGACTGAGCGACCATTCATTTGATGCAGCGTAAAGGCTTTCAACCGGGCTTGTACTAAATGCCCCCGTAGACAAGCGAATGCCTAAATGGTGTACAGGGTCTAATACTTTCAAAGCGCTGGGTGCCGCAGAGTGATACGCTATGGCCCTGTAGTCCAGGCATGACCATACGAGGCTCTTGTACAAATTCAAGAGACATTTTGTATCACTGCCCCATGTGGTACGTGACAGCAGCTTTAGAATGTTCATTGATTTTAAGCGCTTGCACTTTAGATATTTAATGTGTGGAACAAAAGTTAGTTTCTTGTCTAGTATTAAACCAAGAAATTTATGTTCCATTTTTACAGGTATACAGTGACCCTGCAAGTCATTGTCAGGATCAGGGTAAAGGCCCCTCTTTCTAGAGAAGAGAACACAAGTACTCTTTTGTATCATATATAATTTCTTTTAAAAATCACTGCTAACAAAATAATCAAGCTTCTCTACATGTGTGTAGGAACTGTAGCTCTGTTGATGTAGTAAGCATTCATAAAAAGACACTGATGTGAGAAATGATCTTTCTCGTATTAGTAAATTACCTTGACATATTACGAAGAGCATCACACTTGCAAAGAGAAAATATTTGGAAAGCTAAAAAATGTAAAGCAATAAAGAACAGATGACGATGCTGCTTGGCGTTCCCACAGTAATGCCTCTGACATGATAAATTTCTAACTGCGTCTACTAATGCCTGTATTATTGGTTAGCATACATATTATTCATATGGCTAATGCCTGTATTATTCATGGTTATATATATAAGCTGTGTTCAAAAAGAAACCGGACCTTTGCTATAACACCTTTACTGGTTACGGTACCACCTTCAAAGTAGTCTCCTCTACTGGCAGTGCACTCTTCCATGGTTTCTTCCATTTTTGGAAAGCCTCCTGGAACACACTTTCTGAAATGGTGCGAAGGTCTCTCTCTTTTTTTTTTTTAATAAATGTAATTGAAGGAGACGTGAAGGTCTCTTCTCGCATTGTCCTGGATCTCCTCTACGGTTTGGAAACGTCCTTTCAATGCGATTTTCAGCTTGAGGAATACAAAAAAGTCTGCTTGGTCTAGGTCCGGAGACTATGGTGGTGGGGCACCACAGGAGTGCGGTGTTTCGCTAAGTAGCTGCGGACAAGGAGCGACGCGTGAGTCGAGGCATTGTCATGATGCAACATCCAAGCCTGATTTTCCCACAATTCAGGCCCTTACTGTGCACAGAATCTCTCAAACGTGCTAGGATTCCCCGGTAAACTTATTTGTTTACAGTCTGACCATGCGGCACAAATTCCTGATGGACAATGCCTTTGTAGTCAAAAAACAACCAACATCACTTTCATTTTTGAACGACTCATGCGTGCCTTTTCTGGATGAGGAGAAGCTTTGGCCACCCACTGCAACGACTGCACTGTCGTTTCAGCATCATAGCCATACACCCATGTTATGAGCCATCACCTGTTATGATGTTCTTAAGAAAGTTTTCATCGTCACTGGCAGTAGCGAGCAGTTCCTGGCTGACTTTAACACTGGTCTGCTTCTGTTCATCAGTCAACAAACGCGGCACCAATTTTGCACTGACATGACACATAACAAGTTCTTCACTCAAAATTTCATGATATGATCCTACACTGATACCCAATTTGTCAGTGACTTCTCGAACAGTCAAAAGACGATTTCCACAAATCACAGTTCGAGCTCACTCGACGTGGGTCATCCAGGCTTGGGATTGTCACCGACCAACATTCGTCCATCTTCAAAACGCTTGAACCACTCATAGCGCTGCGTAAGACTCGTACAGTCCTCCCCGTATGTTTGGATAAGTGAATGAGCACACACGCTGCTCTCCCAATTACTTCATTGTCGCTTTGGCACCAATACAAAGAACAGCTTGTTCATGTGCTCACTTTAGCGGCTGCAGCTCGCGAACTAAAGATCACAGCGCAACGCAGTAATTGGTAGTTTCTTGCCCTAATATGCCACGACATGCACTTAGTAGCTGCAGCGCACTCACTCTAGTGGTTGACGCACTATTTCCGAAGCTGTGTTTCTTTTTGAACACACCTCGTACATTATGAATATATATACATGCGTACATTCCCTAATATTCATCATAAAATGGTGAGGTTTAAGAACATACGTATCACATTGAGGGTAAATGTAAGAAATTAGACAGATTCTGCTAATTTAGGCAACATGCACTTGAAAAAACAAACTGTAATTTACGTACAAGTGTATCTATATGTTCATTACAACGGTGCACAACAACGATGTGTGGCTGTATTTCCGAATATATAATGAAATGTGTGACCTGCAAGTTGAAGAGAAACATTCCTAGTTGCACTTGTGAGTAATAGCTGTGCCTGCTATTAAGGAAAATGTTTTCTCCTCTTCTGACATAAGGCAGCTTCCTGTCTTGTATAAGTTCAAGGGCTGCCTTTTTTTGTCCAAGAACAGGGCTCTTTATCTCAAGAAGGATGGCTGGCTCACCATCCTTAAATACGATCCCATCTGGGCTGTAGCCAAGCCATGGCAATTGTGGGTGCACAACAAACCCAACTCTTGTAACTAGGTCACCTGTCATGTGGAAATAAGCATCAAGTGCCTTTTGTTCACATGCTTTCCCATACCTTGTGGCAGAGTTGCCACGGAAGGTGTCCCCCAGGAGCTTGTCAATCTTCTTTTCCCAGGAGCTGCTGTCTTTGGGAATGTACGTGTACAATGCATGGCACTTGCCACCTGTTATTCTAAGCTTCCTTTCGCGTTGCCATTTCGTGTTTTCTTGGCATCTTGTTTGTGTTAATATGTTTAAGGTGTCGCTCGGTGTCACTGTAATGTAGTTATTGTAAAAGTGTCTTTCATTGTCTGTGAGGTGGTCTTTCGAAAATTTATATATTTTAAATGAAGTTGCTCCTCTAAAAGCAATGTCATGAAACAGCATTTCTGTGTATCGTGTCATGTCTTGCTTACAAATGTGGTGTATCAGTGCCTGCTCTTCTTATTTAGCATCCATGTCAATGTTAAGTTTTCTCTTCTCTCCCTGCCTCCCACGAAAATGTTGGGCTAGCGCACTCTCTGGCAACGCAGCCATCATTCTCTGCCTGATGCCCTTCTTTGCCTGCTCTGACGGGTGCAGTGGGGGAGGGGCTTGCACATGGCACAGATTCTTCAGCTCCGTAGCACTGTACAGAGGGGTTGCCTTTAGCTTGCCCCACGCCTGCTTGATGTCTGTCGACATCAGTCGTTCCAGGTGCTCCAGGCCAGTTCTGTTAACAGAGGAAGTCCCATGTTATATTTGAAAGGTTTCATTTTCCACAAGCACATTTATAAGACATGACAACAAATAAGACATGAAAGTAACATTTACCGCTCATGTTTTTCCAATATTGTTTGAAAGTTAATAAACTAAAAATAAAGATCCCATTCTAAAAGTGGGAACGTGATTCTGGAGTTGTGTGTTCAGTTCCCTGGGAATTTTATTAGCCTGCAAATCTATTGAGGGGGATTTGCACAAGATCATCACTATTTAAGGACTCATCGCAAGACTTTGGCAGCAAAATAAGGCACATGAAAGTCAGTAACCCAATGAAAAACAAGGTGTAAGAGTCCAGCGCATACAAAGTTCACAGGTGATTACGTTTGCAAAGTACATTACTGTGCGCTCTTCCCTTGAGCGAGCCAATATTCCAGGAAAATCTGCTAATGCCTCGTGATAATTAAAAGAGCCTGCTCTTGGGGGCAAGCTCCTTGGTGCATTACGCAGTGCTTCCAAATCGCAGTGCTTCCAAATCGTGGAATATTTTCTGTGTGTGAGCCAATCATGTTTCAAACTAAAGCTACATATTGTATGATCAGGCAAGGAAATGCAGTGCCATGTAAAATTGTAGTGGCATGTTAAATCTTTAGTAATTAACCAGTCACTTTGTGACACAGAAATTAATGTAATCATGTACATTCTTAATTTGAATAATTGCAATACATTACTTTTTTTTGCAACACGTGCAAGTCTGGATAACATGCCATGCAGCAAAAGCAATCATGCAATGCAATGTAGGGTAGTGTCTCACTATAAGCGAAGAAAAAAACATGCTTGCCTGTTCACCAGCAGCAGCATTGCCACAAGATGTTTGCATCGCTCTGAATTGCCGGCTTTGCAGGAACAGTGCCCCTAGAAAAGTACAAAGTGTGTGAACCAAAAGCGTGTGATTGAAACGAAGACATTGTCGCACAGGTGCTGACTGCAGGCAGTTAATGAGCATCGAGTTCTGACGGCGCGCTTGTCGGTGACGTCCGTTTGATGCAGACATGCTAATTTGCGCGAGCGTGATAACACAAGCTTTCACGACAACCGTTGCTTAACGAAACGAAAATGCTCGCGGCTGCTTTCGCTCCTGCACATTTCGCGACCTTTGGTTGCGGTTCCCTGACGGTAAACTGGGCACTGCCGCTTTTGAAGTGCCACTTACTGTTCCTACTCACACACAAAGATATCGTGGCTTAAAGCCACGGCCGCCGACGTGCTGGCCGTTCACGTGACCACAAGTTCTCGCGGTTGCTCGTAAAGTTACCTCGATTGTCCTTGTCACACCTGAATGAAAACAAAGCGTCAACGCATGTGATTTTCGCAGCACATGGTGCATTGCCTAGCACGGCAAAATGGGGCATTTTGATGATATCGGTGCGTACTTACCTTGATGGAGCCATGGATGTCGTAGGTAAATTGAACTTTTAGCATAAACCTAAACATATAAATCAAAGTAGAAAGATACAGGAGTAAAAAAAAAATATATGAAAGACTAAATACAGGCAACTACACCACAGAGACAGGTGCATAGGCAAGAAATTTCTCTCAGCTACTTTTCTTTTGTAAAATGATTCTTGTGCATGTAAGTCGCGACAACATAACCTGAAGTTATCACAACCTACAGCTTTCTTACAATGAACATGCAGATTTGCAGTGTGCCGTCGTGTCTGATGTTAAATGACAGTGATGGGATGCTTGGAAGTTTACGCTTCCACAGTGAGCTTTTGGCCCAGCCTAGTGTTTTGGACACTCCTACTATTGTGGTATAATTGAAACAGTGAATTAATGCTTCACTTAAAGACTGTCATAAGTTGCAGATACTCAGTCTTCAAACAATCACCAGTACACGAAGTAGCTTAAGAAAAAAAAGAGTATCATAATGAAAATTTTCGCTCTTATGCATGCATACTCTAATGAGGCAGGTCAAGGAGGGGGAGTGGGGTTGAGTTGGGGCAGTAAACTTGCTGAGGGCATAGACAAGCTGCTGCAGCAGGCACTCGATGTCATCTGGCACCCTGAACTCCTGCACCAGGCGCTGTGCGCCCAGCTACTGCTGGCTCGGCTTCTTGGATTCCTTGTGCTGGTTGAAAAAAAGATCAAAATCAATTTATGTGCAAGGCGATGCTAACGAGGCCTCACGGCATTACTGTTTTGATCTCAATTTACAGAATTGTAAGCTCATGCGCAAATGCTATGCGAGTCTGTACTGAAGCACCACAAATTTACATGCACACTAACATACAGAAATAAAAGCATACCTATCTTTAGCCAACATATACACTTACATTTTGCAGAACATCCACATTTTGTTTTCATATACAGAGGTTATGTGAAAACGAGTAAGGAACTGTATGTCTATGTACCTGCACTTATACACGTACTGACCGACTTTAGCTAGCACTGCTGGAAGGGGGGTCTATGCTAATTTGGTATTGCACAGAGCACAAACAAAAGCATGTGTGCAAAGCAAATGCGAACACTTCATGTGGAAAGCTCAACATTGAAGCTCTGGCTGTTTCCTTTCTTGACGCTCACAGCTTTAAACAAAACGACTAAGTTCCGATTTCAGAAGGTAGACAACAGTTAAATGAGTAAATCGCACATGGGTGCGAAGAAGGCAAATATCCTACTTGGCAAGCTGCCTATCATGAGCATAGCAGATACGCGTGACACCCATTACTTCCCAAAGAACTCGAGAAATAGCGCCCCTTATTGTGCAGGACTTATATATATATAAAAAAAAACAGAAATGGCACCATTTGTATATTCCGAGTTGTATTTTTTACAGACATTAACCCGAGCCACCATTTCATATGTTCGCACGTCTGTGAGGAGCATAAAACACATCACTGAACATGACAACACGTTAGTTAAGCAGTGCTAAAAAATTGATGTTAAGGTCTTATGGCATACACGCCAGCACACTTTATTTTCATGCTCTCATTTTGCTTTATTTTTCGTGCTTCGCAATTTCTTTCATTTAAACAACGTAATGTAGTGCATGTGCTTACTTTTGCGAATGCAGCAGCAGCTTTCTCGGATCAACGACGACAGCGGCTGGTAGCTTGCGCAACGGACTGCAGCTGATCACAGATTTCATGAAATTACGCTGTGCCGTGGGGGTGCCCCGTCAAACGGCGCTCGCTACCTTGCGAGTTCTCGATCGCGGCCAGTTCACGATGTTCCACTTTACTGTCCGATAATATGACGAGTTGTCTTCCGAACAGCTTCCTGTTGCAGGAAAACAAAGCGCGTACATCAAACAATGCACGTAGCGGCAACAGACAACGGCAGTAACACTTTGTGCTCACCTCAATTCAGTGTTCCATCACTCCTGGAAAAATGTGGAGTGTAGAATTTCTCCTCAGGCGAAAGTACTACGCTTCTGCGACAATGTTGCAGCTGATCCGGACGAATAACCGATGAAAACACAGTCAGCTGTATCCCACAACGGTTGCCATTTTGTTCGCGCTCAGCGATATGGCTTGGATTCACGTACGGCGCAAATGTGGCTACAACTAGAAATACACGTGTGTTTGCCTCATATTTCCTTCGCTTTTGCGTTTTAATGCTGCTAAGCTATTTTCATCTAATAAGCGCGCAACCGCAATTTTATTAACTACTTCCTTACCAAACATAATTACTATGCAAGCCCGCGAACGGCGGAGAAAAAGGAGAAAAAGCGGCCGCTTACGATTGGGCAATTTGAAATACGTCAAGCGTCGCCGCCCACCTATGACGACAGCAGTGACATAACGCCGAAAGGCATTGGAACGAAAAAAGGAATGGCTACGCGGTAGCACCCCAGTATCTTTCAGCTTGAAACAGTTCTTAAAAATGGAAATATTTTCATTGTAGTTGTACAGTTTGATAATAATTGGCCTAGGTTTCTTACTGCGGTTACTGCCGATCCTGTGAATTCGTTCAACAGAAGTAATGTTTAAGCCAAGCTGATCCTCAAAAACTTTACGCACCACCATTTCTTCCAACATTTCTCTAGTTTCGTTGGGAGCCTCAGGAATGCCAAAGACTACCAAATTATTTCTGCGTGATCTGTCTTCGTAATTATGAAGCTTTCTTTCCTGTGATGCTATGGTCTTTTCCAGACTCTGGACGGATTCTTCAAGAGGCTTTATCCTTCCTTCATTCGCTTTCGATAACTTTAATACTTCGTCAAGCTTCGAAAGCTTAGTGTTCATTTTAGAAAGCATGTCATCCCGTTTTTTTCAGCTGACTTTATATCTTTAAGTTCGGAGAGGATAGTTTTCAGCATATCTTGATCATTAGGGCCAGGGTTAGTTTCTATGTCACCGCATAATATAAGGAGCATCGTAGACCAACAATCAGTGATAATACATAAGCATCGCTGAGGGCACGGCAGCACCACTAGAGCATAATAGCTGGTACGAATACCAGAATAAAAACTGTGAAAACTGACCTGCACGGTCAACCAAGCGAAGTTAGCTGACATGCTTCCGCGAATGCCACCGTGCCTTCTGAGCAGGTAAGGATCGTCCACTATCTTTATAGCCGGGGTTGGTGACGTCACATGCGTAGGAAGCCAAGAGGGTGGGCTGTCAGCAAACGGGTAGTACGCTGCGGCATCTTCTGCTTTGATGGCGGTGGGCGATGCGATTCCTGGGCTGAATTTCCACGGTGCGTTCCCACGAGCTGCCAGGAAACACGGGCCCTCCACAGGACAAAGCAGAAACAGCAGAGCCTGCACGGTCAACCTAGCGAAGTTAGCTGACATGCTTCCGCGAATGCCACCGTGCCCTCTCTGATACCATTAATGTAGGCAATTTGCTATGCTTAACCCTGACCTTATTCAAATCTGTAATTGTGGCTTGAAAGTCTGTAAATATGCCCTCAGCATTCTCACTTTTGGAATGCAAAATATTGCTGATTGGGGGGGGGGGGGGGGCAGAATGCAACTTTGAAATGTGACAATTTAAAGAGAAGCCTATATTGTATTGTATATCGTGATTATGAACTCTGTTTAGGGGCATTTGATATCTACAAGCAATGGTAAGAAATAAGAAGCAGCATGGGACGAAATTATTGCACTAATATGCCCCGAAAGAACAAACTTTTTGTCACAACTATTGTTTGGAGTGCGTCTTTTGGAAGCTACTTGATATGATTAGTTCATTTTTTTTGCATGCTTCATTGTTGCAGCGTTTCCAGAAACAGATAATTTTTTGTCTTTCAGATTATTCTGAGCATGGAGACGGGATCAAGCTACTGTTGAGATGAAGATGAGGCTAGTGAAAGTAGCTCCGTGACAGAGGGCAGCAGCAGTGCCTCGGAGCTGCAACAAGCAAGCCACGAGAGCAGCGCCGAGTACAGAAACGAAAGCGGATCTCATCAAATGAGAAGTTTCAAAATGCGCTGCTCGAGCAACGAGGAAAGCTGATTTCAGCTCTTGAAAATGCCACGCAGGTCGAGCAGGGCTTCCGTGAACGACAAGTGGCAGCACAAGAG
The DNA here is from genome assembly GCA_013339685.2 of Hyalomma asiaticum. Taxonomy (NCBI): domain Eukaryota; kingdom Metazoa; phylum Arthropoda; class Arachnida; order Ixodida; family Ixodidae; genus Hyalomma; species Hyalomma asiaticum. The sequence goes on from CM023484.1 coordinate 111,519,639, forward strand.
AAACTTGTGGAGTTGTTCACAAAATATTATAATAAATAAATGCCACTAATTACCCCACTAAATCTGTGTTTCTTTGGGGCCTCTACTGTTCAATCAGTATACTGTCACGGGGCTAGCCAATCAACATGCCCTCGTGTAGGTTCGTGTGTTTTGAGTTCGCGTGCTCAAAACTCGATGGCTTGACAGTCATCGAGAAAGGATAGACGAGACCGTTTGTGCAGAACAAAACAAACAAACAACACTCGCTGTATTTACAGACACGGGAAAAAAGGAGAAAGGATAAAGACAAGACGGAGCATAAGAAGGAGAGGATAAATTAACAAAACTATGAATGGGAGGGTGAATAACTAGCGGTGCGCAAGAACCAATATAAGAAACAAGACTGTCACCGTTCAGGCGGGCGCACGATAGTAGATGGCGGTGTGGAGACAGCAAACGCACTCGGAGCGGACTTGGATCGAGGTGTCGCTCGCTGGGAAGGTAGCGTCGGGCGAGTCGGGGTCAGCAACCTCTCGGCTTTCCTCAGCCAACGCTGGGACACCGAACCGGAGACGCGGTTATGCCTGGCCAAAGCCAGACGATGGAGAGCCGGTGGAATGCCTGGCCAACGCCAGACGATGGGAAGCCGGTAGAAAGCCTGGCCAACGCCAGATGCTGGAAAGCCTGGCCAACGCCAGGTGCTGTACCGCTCGGGTGCACGCCCAGGTGGAAGCCTGCAGTGGCCTGGTCACAGGAACTCGGCCGCCACTCCCACGCCCTGGTATGCTTCCTTCTTCCACCACGTCCCAGCCACGTCTGCCTGGCTCTGCTTCGGAAAGCCTCGGCCGTACTTTTTCTTCTGCCGTGGCGCCTCCTCATTCGTTGGGCAGTTTCGCGCCACCACGCGCAATGACGCACTGCCTCGTCGTCTTCTATGTTGATGGAT